>JAYJLV010000032.1:2829878-2850454 GCA_036873485.1 Torymus texanus | reverse complement strand
CATCGAGATAATCCATAAACATCATTTTTATTCTGGTGAATATATAAGGCCCTCCCGGGGAGGTCGTGCCTAATAAAAATGTTGTGGAATAAAACCCATAATATTACGTAATCATGTAACATGTAATATTACGTAACATCACGTAATAATTAAGTTATTTTTCAAAATTAGTATTATTTTATGAATTATAAACAAAAACAAAAATTATTATCCCGTATTAATATGATAATATTTTTATTCTTCATTTTTAGCAAATTTAAACTTTTACATGTAATAAAAAGACGATTCTTTTTGAAGCTAGCACAGAGTAAGTATATAACAATTATATATTTGTATCCAATAGAAATGAACACTATTCGTAAAAGCATAATTATACGCCTTTCATCGAACACATGCGCCAACAATCGCAAAAATCATTATTACGACGTTTTCAAAGATAAAACATGAAAAGAAAACTTACATCTTGTACGGTGCATCGTGACGCCAGTTCCCATAGTACGAGTCCACAGGCATACATATCGATACGAAGGAAAGAGTCGCGAGTAAAGTTAATCGCGCCCTCGAGTACTTCGGGCGCCATGTAGCGGCGTGTGCCCACTTGGCCGTGAGTGTCGCCGCATGGCTTGCCTGGGTGAAAGATGAGCGCGAGGCCGAAGTCGGCTATGCAGGCGCTCATGTCGTTCTTCAGCAGAACGTTCTTGGACTTGAAATCACGGTGTGCGACCGCAGGCTTGTAGCCGTCCGCTTTGTTGGCGGGTATTTCCTCATGCAGGTGCATTAAACCTCTGCGAATGTGAAAATCGAGCGAAATGGTTAGATTGTGTTTTCTTTACTGGAGATAATTAAATTACGAAGTATTTATTAGACGATTATAAAACTTTATAACATTACAATCTAGATATGAATTTACGTTTTATTTGCCAATATCGTGATTCTTATTCTTGATATTATTGATAATTTGAAAATTTTGATTGGGTCCATTAAAATATGCACTAACCCTGGTAAAAATATTAATCAACGGTGGGCGAACTATTTGCCGATTTTTTAATTAAAAATGTCACACCATGATTATCTTACTATTGTCGACAAAGAAAAATTATTTATAAATGTGAAAGTATTATATTATAGCGGCTTTAAAATATAATCATAGTTTTAAAAAGTTTTAATTAAATTTTCTGTTAATCTTAAGTAAAATTTCCTTCATTTGATTAACATGCTGATCAACAAAGTTGGTTTATTTTTTACCAGAGAAATGTATAACTTTTAATTAAAATCCAGTGCTAGTAATTAGAACATCGAAAATAAAAAGTATTTTGACGTAAAAAGACTGTTTTTAATAAAAGTATAAATGTATCCAACAATTACATCGGTCAACGACCTCTCATTAAATAAGACCTTTTACTCAAAGGTCAAAATCTCTCTTTCTCTCACCTCGCCATCGATTCGGCGATCCTGCACATTTCCGGCCACGTGACGACGTTTGCCTTGAGATAATCGCAGAGTGAGCCTTTCTCATGATAGGCTGTGATCAGCCAAAACTCGGCTTGCAGATTATCGCCTCGCTTCTCCACGCCGATGTAGCGCAGTACATCCTCGTGATCCATGTGGGCGAGTTTAAAGATCTCTTGCTCCGATTGCCAGGACTGCTTGTCCTGGATGGGAAAGACCTTGACGGCTACGACCTCAGAGCGTAGTTGGGCTTTCCACACGGCGCCGAAGCGACCGCGTGCCTTTATCTCCAGCAACTGAATCGGACGATTGCCCAGGTTTGGCGATGGCTGCGGCAACGGGCCCGGTTCGATCGTGGGTATCTAGTGAAATGATTATTTTTGTATATGACAATGAGATTTTGAAAATGTGGTTTGAAGCGTTATTCTTAACTGTGGAAGATAATATATTTACCTCATTGAAGTATCCCAATTTTCTTCGTCGGTAATAATAAAAAATACCCAGCGATATAGCGAAGAGAAGTAGCATGGGTATTGATATTGATAGTACAAGTGTTATCACTTGTTGCTCTGTATTTGGAACAGGTTCAAACTCTGAAATTTAAACGTTAATTAGCAAAAATCAAGAATATTATCATTTATAAATATTAGTTTTGCTTCCTCACAAAGAAACAGATGTTTCTACATATGTATATAGGCTCTACAACTGCAATTTTCTAGATATGTATGTATGGTAAGTTATTTAGATTAAAAAATATGTTGATAAGTAACTGAACAATTTCAATGATTTAATTTTTTTTATCATAAAGATTTTACTTTTCAATAAAAAGTAATTTTAAATAAATTTGAAAAAAAAATGTATTTATGTATCTTTTATTTGAATTTCAATACCGAAATATTTGTGAATTTCTTTGGCATATAATTATTAGATATAACTTTAAATGAATTTAATAAAATAAATTTGATTCCTTTTGTTAAAGAATATTTGTAACTGTATTTACTGCTATTTTCAAACATATGTTCATTCTAATGAATAAATAAAAAAAATCGCAATATCTTTTTTCTTTCAAAATAAAAGAATTGCTAGTAAAACTGGTAAGAAGTTCAATTTTTAACAGGTAAAAATAACATTTCTTAATTTTAAACACTACTATTAATATTTTCCATAAAGTGATGTGAAAAAAATATCAAATATAAAAATCAAATATGAAAAATAAAATGTAAATGAGTTTATAGAAAGGGTCATTTTTAAATTAATTTTTAAAGGAATTTAAAAAATGTAGGAATTCTGATTTTAATAAATTTATGATTAGGATCACATTATTGATCATTTTGTTAAAGATTTTTGTTAAAATGTTATTTCTGGTGTTTTAAATTAATTTAATACACAAGGAAACAAAATCAATTACAAGGTATCTAATGATGTGTCCAATGTATTAGCAAGTATTTTTTATTTACCTTGTACAATACGAGGTGGTTGCGTTGGCTGTGGATCCCATGAGAAATTTTTATTACACATGTTACCATCACAGCAGCAGAAGAAATGCTGTTTCTTTCTGTCAGCATTCTTCTCAACGCAATGTTGCTTGTCGTAGCATTCTTTACTATCCAAAAAGCATCCCTGAAAGATATACATTTAATTAGTATACCTTAGATCAATCTTAACTCTCAGTTAGTAAAAAAATTATTTAAATTGTTTACTTTTAATTTTATGGTGGATTTTTGAGTAATACTGTCATACTGCCACAGTACATAACAGTGATTACGCTTGTCAGGATCATGTGGTCCACACTGCTCTTTTTCAAAACAATCTTCTCTAAATTCACCTCCACACATAGTCTCATTGTAAAATTCACAGTACTGTGATCCTTTGATATCATGGGCAATTACTGGACCTACAATAATGTGTATATTTTTTGTTTAGCGAACTGTTTGTTTCCTTATTTTTCGTTTTTATTTTATAGTTATCTAAAAACCCTTGAGCCTACACAGCTCTGCATTGCTGTACTAGTAAACACTTTGAATATAGTGGATCTACCTTTTATAACTTGCTTAGCTATAGGGACCTACAGTTTTCGATGGGTTCCAAACCACCAAAGCTACAGTCAGAATATTTAAAATTTTAAGGCTGTTTTATTGGGAGAACTTTCATGTATACTTGCTTCTGAGCAATGATTTTTGAGCAATATTTTAAACCTAAAAAAAATTCACAGTTTCTCTTTATTTTTTTATATATCTCAATCATGAAAAACTTATCATTATATAAACAAGATTTAAAAAACAATTATTATCAGTTTAATATCAATGTTTTTGACTGGCCTTATTAAGAGGTAACCAAAAGCTAAGACCATATTTCTTTTTATTAATAATAATTAATTTAGTGAAAAATCTTTAGAAGAAAACAAACTAAATTTTTTTATCTAGAAACACTATTAAATTTATTAAAAAAAACTAATTTATTTGACTTAACATGTTAATATTTTAGACAAAGAAAAACCTTTATTGACAACTTTAACAAGTGTTTTATAAATAATAAATACTGTAGCATTCCAAACTATAAAGTATTTTACTTTTATTGCTATAATAGAACAAAATTACTCTATTCAACAAACAATTCAATAATAGAGTTATTGCAACGGATGCAGAAAGTTATTTTCGAATTTAAGATAATAAGATAAACCTATCATCACAAATGATTTATCCTAACAAAAATCATTAAAAATTTTCTGCTTTGAAACATTTTCTAAATGTTAGCAAAGACAGGATGAGTGTCTGCTAAGCAAGCATTTTCATTTGAGATAAAGCATACTCTTTCAACTCTCTCAGCTTTACCTTCCAACTATTCGCCAATCTACGTCAACGGAGCATCCAATGACACACGAGCTCGGAGCTACCAAATTGATAAAGTAACTTAAAACTTTGAAGCAGCTATTGCACCAAACTGCTCTCACTGATCTCGAATCAACAAGTACACACCCGAGTCACTCTCAACCAAACAACCCAGAGCTCATGTGTGTTCCATCGAAGCTATCTGACAATTTCCTCTCTCTCCCCCACTATCTCTCCTCCATACATTACCCAAACTTACCCAAGAGTCCGAGGAGTATGCAGGGCAGTATAGCTACAACGTAGGCGGTCATCTTGGCGTCGAGGAGACAGAGCGAGCGCGCGTGTGCCCGCTCGACGTGCAGAGAGAGTGAGACAGCGGCTACGGCGACAACAGTAGCAACGGTGGCGGCGACGGAATCACGGGAGCAATCTCCGAGTCTTATTAGCCATTAAGCAAATTGCACGGGAGGCGGCAATTCATAGTAGCGTGGCGGAGGCACACGACAGCGACGACGAGTGGCAGCATCGATGTTGATCATGATGATGATGATGATGATGACGGTGGTGGTTAGGCGGCGCGGGAGGACTGTAGCACATCGTCGGCGGCATCGGCAATAGTAGCAGCATCACTTTCCGCTCCTCTTCCGCCTCGGCGATTCTCCTCCACTTCTCCTCCTCCTCCCGCGGAATCATGTCACGTACATCCACACACGCGATCTCTCTCTCTCTCTTTCTCACTACTGTATATATCCTTCTCTCTCTCTCTCTCTCACTATACAGTCTATAGCCCGCCCGCGCGACGTTGCTCCTGCGAAAAACGTTCTGTGCTCCGATACATATACTGCTGTGTTACTGCTGCTCCACACTCGCGCGAGAAAAATAATAACACGTCTTCTTCCTCTCCTCTCCTCTCACGCGTGCTCCCGCATTCGCACACACATGCACACTTATATACACTCCGCCTCCACAGTATATAACACACACGGCGCTTATATTATCATTATCTTCCCTCGCATCCGCCCCGTCGTCGTCGGCGGCTGTTTTGATTTTTTAAGATGCACGAGAAAGAGACGCGCGTACATACACTATATATATATGTGTGTGTGTGTGTGTGTGTGGGATGTAGCTACGCCGCTGCTGCTGTGCTGCTGCTTCCCTCTCTCGAGAGCTCTAAATTTTTAATGCGTTTCTCTGGGCCATGGGGGCACACCGAGTGAGTGAGAGAGAGAGATAGCGAGTGAGCCGTGGCGACGGCGGCGGACAGATATAGCGCCGATACGCGCAGCGCAGCTTCTTTACTGTATACTCATCTTCTCACTCTTCTCGCAGTCCTATAATACACGCGGCCGCAGACACAAAAAGATGACGAGCTGCGTTGCACTGCTGGCTCCTCTCTCGCGAAACTATGCACCCGCGTGACTCTTTGCTAGGTACCTATATACTACCTCTTTGCCGAGGGGGTGAGCGGTATGCCACGGACACGAGAGTAGTACATAACTCACGCCAGAAAACGAATAATATATAACACTTGTCTCTCTCTCTCTCACTCTGGTCTCTGAGAACACATACACACACACGCGCACACCCAACGTGAGTATAGATACGACGATACGACGACGAAGATAGAATGAAGATGATCGTATGTTGGCGGTGCACGATACACACGGGGGCCGATAATAGACAAACACACAGTGCCTGGTCGTCGCCGCCGCGGCAGCAGCAGCAGCAGCAGCAGCTATTCGATCTCACTCGCAAAGAGAGAGAGGGAGAAAGAGAGAACAGCAATACGCAGGTTATCTTTGTTGCTCTGATAGAGAGTTGTTGTCTACTGTCTCCCTCGCGCTCGTTCGAGGAAACTTGATGTGCAAGGGGTGGAAGAGAGAGAGAGAGAAGTGCTTTTTCCGGGGCGTTCCGCGCGTTTCGCTCCGATTTCGCATGTTTCGATGGTCTACAGAGCCCTCCTCCCTCCTCCTCTCCTTCTCTTTTAATCTCTATATAGGTATCTGGGTATTTAAATGAGCATTTTTTTTATATTATTTTGTTGATATACTCAGCAAGGCGATAAGTGAGAGGATTTCGTCATTTTTTTGGCTTATATCGAGCGTTATGAAATACCGTGGCAAATTGTTCTACGTAACTTGTTGATAGAAATTTTTTTCTCGACATAAACCGTGTGGGAGGAGCTGGGGATATGGATACATCTGTTGCTTACGGTGTTGCACGTCGATATATAGGGGAAATGTAATAGCGTTTATGGATGCTGAAATTTCAAAATATCTAGTTATATATTTTGAATTAGATTTCATTAATTGTAAATTAGCTCAAAATTCATTTAGACAAGTTCAGTTTGGAGTAATATTCTCTGAAAAATATATCTATAGAAAAGTTCATGGTTCATCCCTCGCCCTGATTGATGTTGATGGTCCATGTCCATCTGACGGTCAATGCACCTAACCCAAACTGAAAGTGTGGAAAGTGCATATATATAGCGTATATATATTCTGTGCATTTATCGATTTATTGATTATATGTATACATATATGTATTATGCTGCCTTGCCTTTCACATTCAAAATCCTATCAAATGCCCTTTTAAAGCTTTTCATGTACTTAATAAAAATGATTGGTGAGAAATAGATAAAAAAAAAATTGCTGATTGGGTTTGTACAGGTATTTATTTTATGGAAAATGAATTTAATATTTTGTTAAACACCTATATAAAAGAACTTTTCAAAAATGTTAGTTTTTTTATAAGATCTTTGTAATACTATATTTTTATTATAAATTTTAAACATATCTGAATAAAATGAAAGCAATTACTTGAGCTTTGCACAAAAAATAGTATCAGTCCTTGAGCCAGTAACTTATTTATAGAATTCGTGTTCATATTCGTCTTTCTTGATGTTATTCTTGTAACCCTTCTCAAAGTCCTTAGCGAGTACAATATAACGATTTTCACGCACGGCGTGCATTCCTGCCTCTTGACAAATAGCGTTGATGTCGGCACCAGAAATTCTGTCTGGTCGAGCGACGTAATCTTCGAGATCGACCTCTTCACTCAAGTTCATTTTTGTAGTGATTGTTGAGAAAATGAGACGTTTTTGTCTACGGTCAGGCAGCGGGAATTCGATCTTACGATCCAATCTACCCGGACGCAGAAGAGCAGGATCAAGAGTATCAGCTCTAAAATTTTAGTAAAATTATATTAGTAAAATTAATAAATATGTATGGATATTTTTTCATTAAACATTGAATTATTACCTGTTAGTCGCCATAATAACTTTGACATTAGTAGTTTGATCAAAACCATCCATTTGATTCAACAATTCTAAAAGAATACGCTGTACTTCGCGATCAGCTCCAGTTTGTGCGTCAAAACGTTTTGTAGCAATAGCATCAATTTCATCAACAAAAATAATAGCTGGAGAGTTTTCTTTTGCTAAACGGAAAACATCTCGTACCATTCTGGGACCTTCTCCAAGATACTTTTGAACAAATTCTGAGCCCACCACACGAATGAAAGCAGCTGTAATAATAAAGTATTATGTGAATTAAAAAAATTATTTTTATTTAACCTTAAATAAGAATTTTTATATCTAAAGTAAATGCTTTTTTTACCTGTAGTATGTCTTGCCACAGCCTTAGCAAGCATAGTTTTTCCACATCCAGGTGGACCATACATCAAGACACCTCTTGGAGGGTCAATACCAATTTGTTTGTAAAGTTCAAAGTGAGTAAGTGGCAATTCCACAGCCTCTCTGATCTCTTGTTTTTGCATATCCATTCCTCCGATGTCACTGTATAAAATATCTGGCTTCTCATCTGCAAATTATTAAAAAATATTAAAATTACTCCAAAAAGTTGGTTTTAATTTTTTGCATAAAATATCATCTTTTAAATGATAAAAAGAAAATTTTACCTGCTTGAAGCATAGAAATGCTAGAATCAGCCTCTGGAGGCAAAACATCAACAAGAGCATTACTGTGTTTGTGAAGAGCAACACTAGCTGAAGGCTTCAACAGCTCTCTATCAATAGTTGACAAAATGCGTACATAGTAGTTAGAACCTGTTGTTGAACCAACAATTCCAGTATTTTGATCAACAGCCTCCAAAAACTGACCAATTACTAATGGTACACTTTGTATACGCTTAACTTCTTCTTGAGCATGTAAATACTCCTTTTTTAAATTCCTTTGTTCATCCTTAATATATTCTTCTTGAACTTCTAAGAACTCGAGCATTCGTTGCAATTTCTAAACAGAAATTAGAAAAGAGTTTTGAATATGTATACATGTATTATGACATAAACAAAGAAAACATATTTAAGCATTCAGTAATTAATAATATTAATAATATGTAGCTTATTAATAGTATATTTTCTATTATTTAATATAAAAAAATGCAAAGTATTTTCTTAATTCTTTACCTTGTATTTAGTGTAAAGATCTTCAACATCCAGTTCTTCCATGTTACTTGAGCCATGACCAAACACTGGTTTTGGGTCAGTTTCAGTAGCATCCTAGAAAGAAATAAAATATATTATAAAACTCAAAATAAAGTTTTTTAAAATTAGAATCCAAGATAAAAAAATGTTTTGACAGAAGTCCTGTTATCCTAATTAACATAATGGTCGAATACTACTTTTAAGGCCAAAAACTAACCCTAACACGTCTCCTAGTTCCGTTCATTTTGCTTTCAAACGTAGACCACACTATCGCGAAATATCAACCGGAAGTGTTGAAAATTTTATTATTCTCACCTTTTCTGGCATTGTAATGCCAATTTCCTCCATTATTATATAGAGGGATACGCGTATCAGTACGCGTTTCCGAAAAATCCAGCCAGACACGAAATGCGAATCAACGAATGACTTGAACTTTTCGAAGTATTTCTGGGGAACGCTCGCAGGAGGGAGAAGCTGACGTGTAGGTTAGGTGGGTCACTAGGGATACTTTTCATGGAAATTTAGTATCTCTTCATTCGCGTGATTGGTTGGTTTGTTGGAATAATGTTAATGTTGAGTGTAGCAAATCAGATGCGCAGATGCATTGGTTTTGTAAACCGGAGAAAAACATAACACTCCATATGTGCGTTTGAATGATTTCCGATTTTTCGGCACCGGTATTTTCATCAGTTGGACCGTATGAATTTATCGAAAGTATTACAATCTTCTATAAGCAATAAGTTATGATCTTTGATTTAAGATTAATGTATTATTCCAGTTACTAGTATTTGATATTGCAATATAAGGTAAGAATTTCATAAAGTACTATATATTTACATACTGTGTTTAACAGTTTAAGAATACCCGGCAATTATTCACCTAGGCAATAAAACGACCATTATGGTTTCGGAAGAACAAAACTCTGACATGGAGCTTGCCTCCGAAATTGTACCAGTACCTCAAGTTCAACCTCAAGAGGAGGTTCCTGAAGAGGAAGAAAATGCTCCAAATCAAGAAACAAATGATACTTCTCGGCGAAAGCCAAGACACAGGAAAAAAGCACTACATGCTGCTATTCTTAAGCAAATGGAGTTTTATTTTGGAGATGCAAATTTGAGTAAAGATAGGTTTCTTTCTGATCTTGTCAAACGAAATCCTTGTAAGTTTTTTATTTGTCTATTGTTAATATTACATGTATACTTTTTAACAGTGTAATTATTTTCTTTTAGATGTCAGTATAGATACTTTCTTAAAATTTAATCGGATTAGAGCATTGACCACACAAAGAAACAGAATTGCTAAAGCACTTCGGAACTCAACCATGTTAAAAGTCTCGGATGATGGTACAACAGTTCGTCGAATAACTCCCATAGTTGAAAAAACAAATGTTGACGAATGTACAGTATATGTTCAAAGATTACCATCAGACACTGATCATGAGTGGCTGTGTAAACATTTTTCTGAATTTGGAAAAGTGGCTTATGTTTCCCTTCCTAAGTTTAAATATAATAATAAAATTAAAGGTTTTGCTTTTGTGGAATTTGAGACACCTGAAGGTGTACAAAAATGTTTACAAGTATGTTTATAATCTACTATTTTTAGACTAATTTCTATATTTAAGTGAAATTAAAAGTCTAATTGAATTTTTTTTTTTTTTTTTTATTAGACATTTAGGAAAAAAGGTTGTGAATTACCATCACAAACAGCACCAACAGATGTGCTAAGTATAACAACTTTTAATGAAGAAGAAATTCAAGAAAATGAAGAAAAAGCTAAAAAATCAGAAGAACAAAAATCAGATGATAATGAAACTGAAGAAGAAAATGCAGAGATGCTTACTGAAACTAAAAAGAGTGAAGAGGGAAAAAAAAGATCTTTTGAACTACTAGAGGCAGGAGATTCGGAAACTGATCAGTCTGACATTTCAATGTCAAAGAAAATAAAAAAGAAAAATAATGATGATAAAGGTGAAAATAATGATGATGAAAATGTACATGTTTCTGATTCAAATATAGGAGAAGAAAAGAAAGCTAAGAAACGTAAAAATAGGTTTTCTTTGGAAGAAGTAGATGGCTCAGATACTGGAACAGTGAGAGATTCTAAAAGGATAAAAATAGAAAAGCCTGATGGAATAATCGAAACAGAAAATAGTAATAATCAAGAAACAGAAAATAATGACAAAAATGTATCTGAGAAAAAAAAGAAAAAAAGGAAACGAAAACGTCATTCAGATGATCCATTGACCTTAAACATGAGATTGCAAGTTATGGCTAAAAAAGATTGGAAAACACTACGAAATAAATATTTGGATCTTCAAAGAGCAAAAATGAAGCAATTGAAACAGCATTTAAGAAAAGCAACATGGAATCAATGGGGTGATAGAAAAAATGGATTGGAACCTGAATATGAAGAAACAACTACTCGTGTAGTAAAAGAACTTCCTCCTTCAAGATTAGAATTTAAACCAGGTTTAATATTAAAGTTTACTCTTAATGAGGCTTGTGTGGATCCAAAAGGGTTTAAAGTAATCATACATTTTATTTTTATTGAAACGATTTACTATACAAAAAAATATTAATTTGTTTATTTTATCTTACAGGTAGAATTAAAAAGTAAATATAGTAGTATCAAATATATTGATATAAAAGAAGGTTTAAATGAAGGCTTTATTAGATGCGATACAGCAGAAGCAGCAGCGGCGTTGGCTGAAAAATCCGATGGTGAAAGGCACTACAAGGTGTTGAATGGTAAGTTATTCAAAAATGAACTAGCGATATATTACTGTAACTTTTTACTACTTATACAAATTTTTTTACTTTTAGATGTGGAAGAAAAAGCTTACTGGGAAAAAATCCAAAGAGATCGTGGAGACAAGCTCGGCAACAAAATTCGCGTTAAACAAAGAGGACGAGATAAGCTATTAAAGAAAGCTGAAAAGGAATTAGGAAAACACATAAAATTCGAAGAGGTTTAGAATAACAATTCCTGCTAGTTTATGAAAAAAAAAAAGAATCTGTATTATATTTCATTTAAATCGTCAAGCACAATAAATATTATATCATGCCACGATGACAATTTTTATCAACAAAATAGCCTTCATATATCATTGAAAAAACCTATTTATATACGTACGTAAAGTTACGCGCGAACTTTATACATCATCTCAACCACAACTTCTTCAATATTTATTATAATTACTCGTCAATCTTACAAAAGAAAACTGTATATTTATAGCGTATCGAACAACGTTCAGAATATAAAGTATATATCTTCTCTCTATCTCTTGTCCTAGCGTATATACTAAAAATACGTTGTGTCTCTTCGGTATAAAAAGTTTTTATCTTCTCATCTTTTACACTCTACCATTTACCCCTCCCCCTGAATCCACCTCCGCCTCCACCACCTCCTCGACCGCCTCGGAATCCACCACCGCCGCCGCCTCCTCGGCCAAAGCTATTTCTGTCGCCACCTCGTCCACCACCGAAGCCTCCGCCGCCGAAGCCGCCACGTCCGCCGCCTCCTCGACCGCCGCCGAAGCCACCGCGACCACCGCCACCTCGGCCACCACCAAAGCCTCCGCGTCCACCGCCTCGGCCTCCACCACGACCACCGCCTCCGCGTTTTTGAACAGAGCCTGGCGGTTTAGGTAAGAACCTCTGTAGGGGTAGGAGTTTTGCGGGGTCGATGAAGAGCTGGAAATTTTGAATGTTTCATGTTAATATAATGTTCTTATCTTTTAGTAGTATTTCTTGTTATTTTTATATTTTTAAGAAATAAAATTTAGTCTGATCTAAATGGTTGTATCACCTTAAAATTTTGTTGAATGCATTATAAGACTTCGACAAAATTTGTTGTTGAAATAAAAATAATTATACTATTTTACTCCTTTTGTTACATTTATTATAATAAGTATAAAATTTCTTAATTTTAAATTATTTGTCTTTTTAAATATTTAAAATTGAATATATTAAAACGGATAAACTAAGTACTAAATTGATAATTTATAAATTACCTTTGTATTTTTCTCAAAACTGGAGGCCTTCATGTTATCTGACAATTTGATAGACACATAATAATCTCTTATATTTCCAAATATCTCATCTATCTTTCCTATTTGTTGTTTGCTTTCTGTGTATATTGGTGCATTGAAATAAGGAACTTGCTCTATATCAACTTTGGCAACTAAATCATCTTGTACTGACCATTCAAAGTGACACAAAGGAGTGACTTCTTCTGGAGGTCCTTGATCATAACTGCAATACATAAATGTGTAAATAAACGTGTTCTGTTTCATTTTAAAAAAGTTATAGGGAAAATTGTCATTAATACTCACTTGCTTCTTCGGTCTCCGCCACCTCCTCTGCCACCACGGAAACCACCTCCACCACGTCCACCTCTAAAGCCTCCTCCACCGCCTCCTCTTCCGCGAAATGACATTTTGTTATTATGTTATATTCTATAAAAAAAACATAAAAACAATATGTTAATAAATAAACATGTTGACATTGAAATGCCTATCAAAACAACGTAGGAGTTGCACAAAGTTTCTGTTGTAGACTCCTTAATTATAAATATCACTTGTTGTAAACAATTTTTGCTTCGTCTTTACGTAAAACAATTAAAATAAGCATAACAAACTACTGTCGGGGACCCACGTGCCTAACCTCTTTCACAAAATGTCAAACAAAGTATTACCAAAATGAATGTACGTCGAAATTGACAATTCTTAATTATTAAAATAAAAGTATAATGCACGATTACTTTATTAATTGCTAATACTTCACGTATTTGTGTTTAATACCAAGTAAAACTGTAAATCTCTGTAAAACACTTACACTCCGAAGCGGCAGAACACTAAACATAACCTGAACTCACGCCATGCACACGTAAGATGCAACAACCCCAAACACAGCTTGTTCACCCACTTGACTTTCAAAATAGAACATCGTGATTGGCTGATTTTCGTCATTTTAAAATTTACGGACATCCGGTTTTCAAAAGGCGCGTCTTTTTAAAAAAAATATATATAATGTTACTTTTGATTTAAGGATGATTGTTCTTATTATTTGAATAATAAGATTCTTATCTATATTTATATGTGAAGTTAAAAAATTTAAGTATTACGTTAGTAGAAATATTCAAATAATAAGAATAATCATCCGTAAATCAAAAGTAAGATTATATATATTTTTTAAGATATAAGGGAATAAATATATAAATTTTACAACGCCAAATTTTTTTTCTCTCATTCATCATCAATATATTTACATTATCCATGTTTACAACAATATGCACAATAGAGATAAACATATTCACATTTATAATAGAAAAGGGAAATGACACTCATCTTTGTTCAATCATACAATCGTTTATAGCCTCTTACTATCAACACGATTGGTATAAAAAATCTAAAAAATAGTAGACTAATGTATAAAAATAGTCGATAATCTGTCGCTGCTACTAGATCTACTTTAAGTATCTAACTCTTTCAATAATCAATAATCAACATCATTTCGGATAATTGCAACTAAAAGTCAATTGCCAGCGGATGCTTCGACTCATTGTCCATGTCGTAGCGAGCGGTGAATTCGGCGTACGCGGTAGCGTTAGGTGGATGCATGTAATCCTTCACTGTGACGTACTTCGGCCCGCCGAAAGTGTCCAGCACGGCGATCGAGCCGATTTTCAGTTTCGCGAAGAAGAAGTGATGATCTGAAAATTGACAATATCATTTTTGTAAAATATTACGTTAAATTATTATGTTTTTCTTTCGTCATATACAAATGTGCGGTACATTACCTGCTGGCATGTGAGCCAACCAAGGATGGCGACCATATATTGCGTTTTTCGCTGTTGGAAATTCAGGATTGTCCTCTTTTATCTGAACAAAAACAATGCATATATTAGGGAATAATTAAAATAATAGTAATAATATTTTTAAAGTTTAGCAAGAAATGTATAGAAAATTATTGTATTACCGCTTTGATTTTCCCTGAAAGCACAACCCTCGCGCAGCGTGGATCCATTGGATCGTAATTCTTGGTAGTGCAATAATGACCTTGAGCCAGTGTCATCAACAGCGTGGCGCGATTGTCTTTCTGAGGAAATAGTATAGTATAAATTTTCATTAATCCTTATTATGCACTTTATCGCCTCTTATCGCTGGAGATGAATAAGGAAATTCAGCGAAATGAGATCATAATATTTATGTGAGACGATGTCTGCAAAAAAAATGTCTAAGATGAAAAATTCTTGATGCTTACATAGACATCTTGAGCCGTGAAATCTAACGGCGTGAGGAACAAATATGGGACCCCGGTACCGTTTCCTAATGGCCCATCGCTGAAGGAGATCACGTTTACAAATGGATAACTCACGATATCCTTTCGTGAACTTATTGTCGCCACGGACGTCCATCCTGAAAAATATAGACATTTTCGTAAAGTTTTTACTTTATTAAAGAATTCCTTTTATATTTTCAAGAGAACAGTGCGCTGGTAGTAGTTTAATTTTAGCAATAAACAGTTTGCATTTGTTTTTCATTTGAATTCAATAATCTTAGATAAGAATTTTTGATAAATCGAGAAACACATACGTGAATCTATTCACTTTTTACTTTATTGCTTTGATATTTATAACTGAACACGTGTGTCGCGGTCCTGATAAGCGAATCACGTATAGATCTGATTGCAGCGAGAAAATAAATACAAGATTATTGAACTTCCTTTGTTTGCATTTTCAAATCATATCAAGCCTGGAAGATATATATGTTCTTTTACATGTAAAAATACGATAATAGACGATCCTAAGGTGTCAATAACTTGAGTTGTGGATAGTTTGTTTTAATTTTTTGAAGAATATTGTATATATAATTCGAGAATTGTATTTTAGACAGGAATAATTTTTGTTTATTTCTCTCTCTTAAAAAAATGATGGATTAAATCTGTCATCACAATAAGACTGCTTTCATTGGTTGTTGCTTGCTCATTTGATATTGGTTTACATAGAATAAGTGCCAAAATCGAATATGTTTGAATTTTGAAAATTGAATTCTTAAGTTTGTAATTAAAACTGGAGAATTAAAATGATATAAAAAAAGTTCACTATTTTATTTATCAAACTTACGTTATTATCTTATAATTTAAACTAATTAAAAAAAAATTTGAAACTGAAACTAACTAACTTGATCATGTTCATAACAACAAAAACGAAAAATAAATTAATAAATAATACGCGCGAAGCGCGTTGAATATAGCTAGTCTGTATAAAAAATAACTGAAAGTGTGTTTTCTTTATTTTTATTCAATTTTATTATTATTTCTTTAATTATGTGAGACTTACATGATAAAGAAGTTTTTTAATATTTATTTTTCAAAAGAAAACTAAACATATCCATGACTCAATTTTTTTGTTGATATTATTAGATAAACAGTTTCACATTATAAAGCAAATTTCAAACTTAGTCCAAATCTGTGAATTTATGTTATAAATGTATAGTTATAAAAAATGTAAATAAAATTATTTGAACACGAAAATTTATAATATCTCATCTTTACTAATTAGCAATTATATTTTTATCCAAGATAACTATTGTAGAAACACATAATAAGCAAATCAAACTACGGATTTTTTTTTTGCATTTTTTCTTATATCATCATATACAGTACAAAGTACAACAGGTAAATCAGTCACTCCCACACTCTACCAACATACCAAACATAATCAATCATTTCTTACCAGCTTGATTAACGATATATCTCGCCATCATCGCTGCCTGATCAATTGGCGGTGGATCCATGATCGCCCTATCCAGCATCCTTTCCCTTTTTCCACCCCACTTATGTCTCTTCTTCTCCAGCCAGTTATCAGGCCCGTAGACCTTGATAAAATCATCATCCTCCGCGTATTGTCTTTCACGTCGGGACTTCTTCCATGCTTGAAACTCCTTGAACTCTCGGAAATCCTGCCACTCCTGGAACTCGGCTGAGTCCGTCAGGGACGTCGAGGCCTCGGCCAAGGACAAACTAGTGGCCACGAAGAAAAGGAGGAGTGATATAGAGACGCGGAGAGTTGGCATTTTTCTTCCTTTTCCGCGGATATTCTTTATATGCGCACACACTGGTCGCGGAAGTCCGGGTTGTAGTGTGTATGTAGGCTGTGGGATATATAACGGAAAGTTTATCGTTATAAGTTGTAGAAGGTTTCTACTATTTTAAGCGATAATGATTGTTGTTGTTGTGTTATTTTATTGTTAGTTTGAAATGGTCGGTTTAAGGTCAGCATTTAAAGTGAATAGAAAATGCTGCAAGTGAGTATATTTTTCGTAAGATATTTAAGGATATGAGATGGCTGTACTTAAATCGACGCTCTTGAAAAATCAATTTAAAAATAATACGTTTTTTGGGTAGCTCTGTACCTATGTTTTCTATTATAAAAATATATATCATTGTAAGAAATAGCCGCACAAAAGTGATAATATAAATTGCACGGGAATAGGACATGATTAGTACAAACTATTGTCATCTCTTATATAGATAACATAATTTATTATATTTTACGGATTTTTCAGACAATTATAAGTGTCAATATAAATTACATTATTCAGTACAATAAGGCTGAGAATATGTATAGCCGTCAGATTAGTTTCTGTTATCTTAATAATTAAAAATATTACTTACGTCGACTGTAATCTTATTCTGTTATCTTATTTGTAATTTTTCATGAAACGTAAATAATGTTATTATGTACCAATAAAAACGAAAAAAAAAACTAAATATAAAAAAATGGTAATTGGACAATGTATTTATGAGTAATGAAAATTAACAATAGGCGAGTGTTATTCAAGAGTTCGCCTGATGTGGAGCGTCGATTATTCATTTTCGTTTGATTCATGCAATTTGAAATTAAAGTGCCATTGAAGCAATGTACGTGACATTCACACGCTGCTAATTTGAGTCATCTAATCGCAATACTTATACAGCGTCTATGATCGAAAACCATTGCAAGAAAATCAAATGAAGCGATTTTAGAATATTTATATATGACAAGAAAAAAATTGTTCTTAGCGTATATATTTACCTATTAAGTATTCTTAAGTTATTTTAAATGGCATTTAAATAGAAATGGTCTCGAGCCAATTTTACATAAAGAGGAAATACAACGTGAGAGAATACCTTAATTTATGAAGCAAATCTATGTTAATTTAATTATTTTTAATAAGTCTGAAAAAAAGATTAGAGTACATTGCATTGTATCTAATTCAAGAATAAAATGTTTACAATTTAAAAGCGTTCACTTTTCGAACATTCTAGCAATTTCATTATTTATAGTGATTGTTCTTGAAGAAAGTATCTTACGATTTTTCATACATTTAAATTTAATTAAACCTTTTATTTTCGTAACCGCGACATTTCAACTCATTTAAATGCTCTTAATCAGCTTAAAATTTTTCCCCACCGCGAATAAATTTATGCACTTTTTGCATCTGCACATGACGACAACAACCTCCTAACTATATATACGCGACAATTTTCGCCGACTCTTTGCAAAATTAAATTTCATACAATTCCGAGAACGCCAATTATTCAGTTTACAGGTATGTGCCACATGTATTATATACATATAACAATAACCGCATATATATGTATAGCTATATCCACGTTCATTTTTAAATTCAGCACAACAATAAAGCGCGGAGCGGTATACATCACATGCGTTATCTTTCGTCGTCTGCCCCTTTTTTGTATACTATACTTATGCGCCACTCGCGAAATCGCTCGTAATAATTAATTATAATCGTTACCAGGGCAATTAAAACATCGTACAATGGAAGAAAGAAATTTCTTTTTTTACTGAAATTAAATACGTATGTATGCATATTATACTACTTATATATATACACGACAGCTCGCCGAAAATGAATTGCAAAAATCGCCGTTAGACGAAAACAGCGCTCCTATACAGACGCGCGACCTCGTTTATTTGAATACAATGATAATCATCAACCCGCTCCAAACGTTAAAGTATAAAAAAAAAAGGAATTCAGATATATACGGTAAATCGCGCAATAATAGTTTTAACTATAATACACGCGCTATCGCGCATCATGTCTCTACATTATTTTCTCACGTAGTAACCTCTAACTATCTACGAAATTCTCAACTACCAATTACACTAGTTATGTATATCGTGATGCATAATATACGTGCCTTGTTTAATTACCGTGTAGATCCACCACCGTGATGTGTATATATATATACACTTATACTACATACACATGTATGTACACATCACGCGATTCGCAAAGGCCGACTGGCGGCTGATCACTGACTGCGGGCCTATGTACAACTGCGAACGCGCGACGAGAGAGAGTGAGAGAGAGAACAGCAAGAGAAGACTCGTTCGCGGTCATCAGCTGTGCGACGCGACGCCGGCGCGCGTTGCACACAACGCGACGACGACTACAATGCACACAAATGTTACGAGAGAGAAGGAGGGAGAGGAAGAGAGAGATTTTCCTTTGTGTATAGGTATAAGGTATAGATGCTGTATACAGCTGTGTGAGAAAAAGAAACGAAGCACTGACCTGCGCTTTGTATGCACGGTCGTCGTCTTTGTCCTTGTGCGAAAATTGAGTGTATAGGTGTAGTGTGAGAGAGGTGGACGATACAGTTTGTTATTGAGTGCGGAGATCGAGGAAATTGTAGAAGTGTTTAGATATAGAGATGAGGAAGTTTAATGTTTTGAGATAACGTGTTGCACTGTGAAGAGTATATTATATACTTAGCTGTCGCCTGTCGCTGAGTATTTTTGTACGCGAATTTTCACGATATATAGACGAATTGTGCGAGAGAGAGAGCGAGAGGAAGAGAGGCCAGATGTTTGTGGCTCGAGTAGTAAGGGAACAGATTGCGTCGGACGGGTTGTAGATCCGCAGGCGCGCGTATATTTCTCGAAAATTTAAAGATCGTTTTAATGAGATAACAGAAGTTGTTGGTTACCTATGTGTTATTTCTATAAAGTTTAATGGCATACGTATAGTTTTATTTAAGAGTGACATGTTGCTGCTGTAAATATACAATGAATAAATAATTTTGAATAAGCTTCTGTATGATATATAGACAGTATAGTATTATTAGGCACGACCGCTACTCCGGAGAGCTTTAGATATTTATCAGAATGAAAATTGTAACACACCTTAATGTAAACATTTAGTGAATCAAAAATATTTTTCGCCAAGAATTAGTTCATTTGAAGTGTTTCCTATGATGTATGTACGTATGTAATCAAGTTTATGGATTATTTCAACAAATTTTTCACGTATCTCATGGCAATTTTGACCGAACACTCATCTAATTATAAAGGGGACCCAGTTTCAATTTCAGAAAGATCTATTAAAAAACAAAGAAATACGAGAACAAATAAAATTTGGGAGAATAGATTTTTAAGCAACCGTGTACAAAATCACTTTCACTGTAAATCCAAAACATGAATTTGCTAAAACAAATTATAACAAAGCGTTTAAATACAAATGTTAAATACAAAAGTTGTAGATATAGATATGACAAAACTTTTCTCTGATAAACATTTTCTTGTAAAATTAATTTCTGACGTGCTAAGCCTTAAAAACCTATTTCAAACGGCTAATAACGTCAAAAGTTAACGATTGTTGGCAATAACCGCACAGGATTTCAGTTTATACAAACGTTGTAGATAATAAAACAAAATTTCTTTTATAGCACGGTGTGGCCTAAGCCCGCGCTTAAGTCACGCCTATATTCGTGACCTAAGTAGCCCATTATTGCACCGCGTTTATCACACTCGCTGCGCTCGTGCGCTAACCTCGCGGTGCAATAA
>JAYJLV010000032.1:2806678-2829265 GCA_036873485.1 Torymus texanus | reverse complement strand
AGGCCATTTTTCGATTATTTTGCACTAATCGCTAATTTAAACAAACTTCCCATGAAAAGAATTTTGGTGCACATAGATATTCCGATTCTACATATTTTTAAGAATTTAAAAAAAAAAAAACAGGTTTACATGTGACCACATCCACCCCATTTGCTCCCCCGCCTGGACTATGATGGGTGATTAAAAGTTGAAATTTGACGTTGCGAATGTAGGATTGAATTACACGTGATTAGCCCTAATGATAAGAAGATGCGCTGAGTAAGCGTTGCGACATTAGCTCAATGGTTATAGCAGATATGAGGTTTCTTATATAAAAAACCTAACTAAAATATAAAAAAATGGCTTCAAATGTTGAGTTTCATTGACATTTAAATTATGTCACTCTATGATATAACTGAAAAGCAATCGCTTAACAAAGGGGACTTGAGTCTTCCGTTGAAATGACATTTTTTCATGACGTGTTTTGCTTTATATCACTTATTGTTATTTTATATGAATAAGAATTCACTTTGTGTTTTAACAACTATATAAATAAGTAACTTAATGTTTCTTAGTCATTGGTAAAATGTGAATTATTTTTGTGATATATGTTGATCTTTCGTCTTCTGAAAATTATTTTCGACACAAAAATTTCAAGTCATTTATGGAACTTTTAACATCGTCCGTCCGGTATATTACGAGCGATTTAAACGTTTAATAAACGCCGGCTTCGTATTTCATTCGCAATTAAGCAAACTACGCCATAAAAGCGCAGTACACTCGTATTTATAAAATAATTACGCGCAGGATGTACAGGTATATATCGTCGCTCCCAACGAAGACTAGCACATTTCAACTTCCCCGCGAAGACTATTACATTTCGCACTCGTAATTTTATAAAATTTATGAAAATCAAAGGGTATATAAGAATATTTTCGTACAAAAAAGTCTCAATGTGTCTAATTAATATGTATATTGCTTCCCATCGATTTTTTAAAACAAGATTCAAAGTGAATAATAAAAAAATGATTTATTTTAATAAATTAATTAATTTCACTTATTCACTTTGAATCTTGTTTTAAAGAATTAATGGGAACATTTGTATATTTATAGGTACATGTTAATTAGACACATTAAGATTTTTTTGTACGCAAATATTCTTATATACCCTTTGATTTTCACGCAGGTGTATGTGATGCCCCGTTACTTAATTTCGCACGTATTATAACGCTGATTATTATCCGAACTTTGATACATACATATATGTATATAGAGAGCACTGGCATAGTCGCTTTGATTAAGAGGAAACATATAAAAGTAAAAGGCAAAGTTCTCATCAATTCCCGCACATGTATATACTTATATGATAAGTAATTAAAATTTGTAAATGACCCATTATGTTGTTTCCGTAAAATGAAAAAACGTTTTTTGACATAATGAACTATAACGAGTATAACAAAAAAAATTCAATTTATTCCATATACAAAACATCCTACACTTACATATATTTAACGGTCTGCTTGCCACGAATTACTACAATCAAGCGCTCAACTATAATTATATACATCATTTCCAAATGTTATACTGTTTACGTCGTAAATAGGTATATATATATAAACTCATTCCTAAACCGCAGGCGTCTACGACCCGTACCCCAACCGAAACCCAAACCACTTTTATTTTCTCCCAAAAGAAAAGAAAGCCCATACGCACAGTCTCATTACCCACGCTATTGTCACACTATACTTGCCGCATACAAAAAAGCCTTTTATATATATATATATATATCCGAATCAAATCACTCGTCGCGTACAAAAACACATACACACACACACACGAAAGTGAACATGCTCATCAACAACGACCAAACTGACCTGGTGGCCCGTTACATACACGTTCACGGCCTCCGTAAACCAGGAAAAGTTATACTTGTGTCCAGCAGTTAAATACACACACATATACACAACCCACGCGTTTCGTGTATATATATATACATAGTGTTCGTCACTTCCGCACGCGCGCATGCTAACGAGGACTCGGTTCCATTGTAAAGGTGTGTGTGTGTGTGTGTGTGTGTGTGTGTGTGTGTGTGTGTGTGTGTGTGTGTGTGTGTGTGTGTGTGTGTGTGTGAGTAACATTCCTCACGGTGGCACGCGGAATCTGTGTCAGTCGTGCGCCATCGATGATACTGCGCATATATATGTGTGTATATATATATGCGTATGTGTGTGTGTGTGTGTGTGTGTGTGTGTACCCTTTCACCGACCGGCGTCAAAGCGTCATATACACACTGGCGCGCGAAACGGTTACGAGAGATATGTATATATATATGTATACATGTATTATATATAGGTGTGTATTGTTATTATGGTCAACGGTGAATGAACGCCGTGTCGGATTGATATACATATAATGAACTTAATTATAGCTGAGCGTATCGGAAAAATGTATATATATATAACAACGTGAATGGTGAAATATGGCGCACGTTATACATATATATTGGAGGAGGATGGGTCACCTACTTTGGGCTTTTTAAGGCGGGATGAGGTTTTGCCGGTCACGTGGAATTGCGCGTGTATATATATATAATGAATTGGCTTTGGTGGCGTTCCATGGAGAGAAGGAGGTGATGTGTCGGAGAAGGAGGAGGAAGCGTGTTTCTTTGGGTTACGGTACTTGGATTTGGTTTCGTTTTGCACGAAGGGGGAAACGAAGTGTGGAATAGTTTTGTAAAAACACGGTGGGAGGAGAAGGTGGGAACTTTTTTGGAGGAAAGATTTCATTGTTATGTCAGGTGAATATATATGGAAACGGAAATTGAGGTTGAATTTATTTGTTAAATGGTCATTATTATATAGATGAATAATTATATAAAGTGAAGAAAATCAAGTGATGATTATAATATACGGGAGTTGATATTAAGATTCATATAAATGTATTTAAAACAAAAGTGAGGTATAATAACGACGCAAGATAATAGCAAACGATTGCCTCTAATATGTTAAAAAACTGTTCAAAAAACATGTTTTAGTTCGATAATAGACGCGTCGGTTAACGTTTAACCGCATTAAAACTACTTTCCCTGACATAAAGGAAGACAATTTTTCAAACTCTCGGGTGTCCCGCACGTACGAATAAATAGTCACATTAGAAAGTCTATTTTCAGATGCAGCGCATAGAAACACTTTTTTTTTATACTTCGGATCGTTAAATCACGGATAATTTCACTTATATTTATCATGGGAAAACCCTGGTGCCGAGCAATATAACGATCGCTAATGCTTCTAAATTAACGCTGAATAATATAATCGAATTTTTCATTCGTCCCATACACAAACACACATATCCATAAATGGAATAAAAAAAATATAGTCATATAATTCAACTTTGTTCGTATCTGTCCCACGCGCCTTTAAAAATTTCCTCCCACAAAACGATTATTACCACAACCAATACCACCAAACGAACCACTTGGAACGGATATTCTTACAAAATTCCGGCTTTCGTTTCTCATTTTCCGAAAGGAAATTAATTTCCCTCTCCCTGCGTCAACTATCGTATTACAGTATATCTTTGCTTGGTTATATACGAATCATGCATATACCCCCATATACTTATATAGCGACAAAAATAAAGAAGCTTATGTATATAAGTGTCACATGCGTGTAAAAATAACGTTCTATCTCGTATATATAGACAACCTGGTGGTAGGAAAAGGTACGATAAGAGATTTTTGTGCAATCACACGACACATAAGCGCACTCAATATACCTATACTATATACATATCGTTCGTCCTCTCCTCTTAGTATGCGCGCGCGCCGGACGCGAAAGCGATGACCCACTATAGCAACGACGACGACGACGACGACGACGATGGTGTGTGCCTTCCTTCCTTCGGTGACGTAATAATCTCTCTCGTTAACGGTATCCTTTCCTCATTATATAGATATCTCGCCTGCGAGTGTACGAGCGAGCGTCGCCTTTTTTGTAAAACAACTCTGCGAGCGGTATACGTACGTGCGTGTATATATATATATATGCGCGTGCTGACTTTTTTTTCGTCCTCGTTGTTGTTTTGATCTTGTATATATACCGAGGCTGCACGAGTTTTGATTTTGTTATTCTCAATTTAGCACTGGGAGTTGCACTCGTAGTTGTTAATTTTTACCGGGCAAGTTATTATATGCTGTAGGTGTATATATATGAGCGTCGTCCATCCGGGAAATCAAGGGGAGAATTTTATTGGCTCAAAATTTTTATTGTGAAGAGGAAATGGTTATGATTGTCAGGGTAATAATTTCACGGAAAATAATTAATGAGGGAACATGGTTTAGTCATGGTGGGAAAGCTCGTTCCGGCCGATTTTCGCAGACTGTCAATCAATGATTTAAAATATATGACGGTTAAAAAATTTTTTTAAATATTGCTTCCTCGTTTATTATTTGCCTTTCATTTCCGGCGTACAAGACTCGATTGATTTGTAAAAGTGTAATATTTTTTGACATGAATTTCCGGTTTACTTGTTATTTATTCTGACTTGTTAATTTGCTATATTTTACTAAATCAATATATGAACAAATATTTATTATAAGCAATGTTAAGGTATAAACGTCGCTTGTATTAGATTTTTTATTTCTTAAATCATATTCTGATTTACCAACCGCAAAGGCAAACATCGAAAAATCGTTTATCTTATAATTCCAGTAAGAAAATGGGGTCAATGAATTGGGCTCCGCTGCTGCTCCTCATCAGTGCCACGGTGCTGTCCGTATCAGCCGCGGGCGAGTTTCTCATGGGCGGCCACCTGGACAACAAGAAGGTCACGGACGAGTCGTCGGCACACCTGGTACACGCGCGAACATCCGACGATGGCGACCTCGATCTCATCGCCGAGGAGAGCTCGGCGAGCGTTGCGTCCACGCCCTATCCCGATCAGGAACCAAGGTATGTATCAGTTATATGACTTTAAGTATGATTAAATTATAGGAAAAAAACTCCTCACTAGCTCACGCTTTCTCTCCGTCGTAGTGTTACTTTTTTTGTGTGAATTGTTTGTTGTAAATGTCAATTATAAATTTGTCGTTTTTTTTTAAGAATATTGATTTTTTTAAATTCAGAATTCAATAAAAATAATTGTTAAAAATATTGGCGAATATTTAATTTTTATCAACAAATATTACACGCAAAGGTAAAAATTAAATTGAAAGTACATTGCAGATATAAAACCTTAGTTAATTTTTTATATTTTATTGTACAATATATATTAATTTGATATGAAATTTTATAATGTGCTGGGAAAGAGACAGCGAATAACGGCAGACATCTAAGCTTCTTAATATAATCAGAAGATTAATTTTTTGTACTTTATTATAATGCACCAGTTGTCTATAAAATTCATAAGGTGGCCACAGAGCTTCTTAATATAATAGGAGATTTTTCGAATTGAAAAAGTGTGGTATGATCGTGGTATTCGGTCTTTCAGGTATAAGGTACCATATGCCTTCGCGTTCAACGGCGGCAAGCCTTTCTCGCTCGAGAAGGATCCAATTACTGGCAAAATTGACTTCGAAAAGACACCACCCGTCAAAGCTCTCAACCTATCCGAGACATACCACGACGAGGAAGAGGATATGAAAGGCGATGAGAGTCTCGATGATGCATCGAAGAAGGATTATCCTTATGGAAAAATTGGCTACATCGATAGCAAACGCGTCGTTTCGACGAATTCGAAGAACGAGCGCGTGGGACCGAACGAGATAAATCCCTACTCGCCAAGTTTTCACGACTTTTTGAACTTGCCCGTGAAGTACAGCTCGGAAAAGTACGAAAGCTACCCGCTCATTTCGAGCTCGTACGCAAACACGAAAGTGCAGAGCGGCTCAAGCAGCTACAATATTAATAATCATAAGCCATACCATCAGGAAACCGCTACGAAGGTATTTATTATATGTTATTATCTTTATCGAATAACATATAATTTAAACTCACTTCGTGTTTATAATGTGTGTATATTTTTTTTGGCGAAGGTATCCATTAGTATGGCTACGCGTAAGGTGGTCTACCCGAAACCAACTACCACGAGTACGACGACAACCACTACCACGACGACGACGACGAAAAAACCGGAAACTACGTCAACTAGTACAACCACAACAACTACTCCGAAACCGGTGGAGAAGAAAACGACAACGACGATGAAACCAACCAAACCACCGACGACAACTACATCGACGACGACTACAACTACAACGACAACGCAAGCGCCGCCAACGCAGCCAAAGGTTACCACGTGGAAGCCACCTAAAAGCACACACGTCTACGATGAGTACGAGGAAATGTTGCCGATCGAGAAACTGCAGGGCACCAAATATGGGTGAGTTATCCGTGTTCAGAAATCAGTAGTGATACATTATGGGGTTAAAGGTTTTTTCTAAAATTTAATGTATCTACAAAATTTATAGCCAATATCCAATGACCGATAAGGAGGTGAACGGTCATAATAACGGCCCACAGAGTCCTGTACGCGTTACAACGCAATCGTCCTATGAATATAGCTACGATGATTACGAGTCTGCTGAGGATCAGTCGCAGCTCAGTCAGCAGCATCATCAACAACAACAGCAGCAGCAACAGCATCATCATCAACAGCAAAAGCAACAACAGCACCATCATCAACAGCAGGTGCAACAGCAGCATCTCCAACAACAGCAACAGCATCAACAGATGCTCCATCAGCAACATCAACAACAACAGCAACTTCATCACCAACAGCAGCTGCAGCAACAACAACAGCATAAATATCAGCAGCTTCCTCATCGTGGTGACGGGCAGAATGCTGAGTTGGAAAGTCCATCAACGACTATTACTACTACCACTACTACTACTATGCCACCACCAACGACAATGCCCATAACTGTGACTGCCCCGTCGACTTTTTCTGCGTCCTCGACTTATCATCAACCGTTGTCCAGTATCCATTTAACTACTTTACAACCACCGATGGTTCCCATTCATCAACAGCAGCGACCCGTGACGTCAATGCCACTGGATAACGGCAGTAGCCATATTCACATTCCTCCAGTACACGAGAATTTTGTCGAAGGACATCGGCCCATCGATTTTTATAATAATAACAACAACAACAACAATGCTAACAATAATAATGCCGGGCATGCAGGTGGTCACTTCCCGGGTACTCTGTACAACAGACCTGGAACAGTCATCAACGTGTTACCTGAAAGCACCAGCAATGTCATCGTTCCGCATGATCAAGATACAGTATCCTTTGTGCTGGGCAATAGACAAAATGTCGAGGGAACTTATTACACTCACGGATCCACGGTAGAGGAACATGCCTACGTACCTATTGGATCGAATGAAAATAACTTCAGACCAATCATTGGAATGGTAAGTCCCCGTTTAGTCATCAAGATTTTATGTGTACAAAATATATATTCATCACACTACTCTTACTTCTAAGGTTTCTAACGCTCAACCATCGCCAATGGATCAGAAAGTGTCTGTAGCTCTTCCCTCTGTTGCGGTGGTCGAACCATCAGTCCCGACCGGCAGCTACAACCCTCCCAAATGGCCCAACAGTCAACTTGCTCCAGTCAATCAGGGTTCTGTGAAAATCACTCTCAATGCTGATTCGGAGTCTCAGAACACGCAAAGCCAGTCGTCCATTGTCTTCCCTACTCCGGACAACAATCGCAAGGATGGTACCACTCAGACCGACGATGTTCCAGTTTCTGGATATGTGACCTTCCCCGACCAAATCAGAGACAAGTCGGACAATGAAGTACCTAACCAGAGACCTGTCGAGGAGCACATTATCGTGATTAACCAAGCTGACGGCTCCATTAAGGAAATCACACCTGGATCCACAAATCCTGCCGATAATTCCATTATTCTGGGCACCAATGTCAATAACATCAACAATAATGTTAACAATAATAATAAAAATAACAACAACAACAACAACAACAATAATCTAAACTTGCCGCAGTTGTCGGAAAATCTGACACCGCCAGCAGAGAACCGTCCATCCAGGTAAGAAGATTCCATCAATTTCATATTTTAAATAATTCAGTAATTCAACGAATCTTCCTACTGTTACTTTATACAAAATTAAAATCTCATTCTTCATTATTCAACGAAAAGTAGACCACCCCAAGGCGGAGTAAGCCACACCCGACCACCTTTCTTCTACCACTATCACCACGGCAACGTCCACAATCCGATCAAAGGCCCGCCTTATCCGACCAAGCCTGACACTACCCCAACTTTCCTTCGACGAAGGCCCGAGCTAGAGAGGCCGGCTTTGGTAGGGTTCAAGAGGAAACCCACCGTGGGACCCAATGAGAACAAACTGCCTAACATCCTGCCACAATTCAGGCCCAACGCCAAGACATCCCATGGTCATAGGGGTGCCGACAAGATCGGTGAGTTTTCGTTCTTTGAGTATTTTGATATGCAGAGGAAGGATAATTTAGTTTAAGTCTGTTTTTCTCTTATGCTGAGAAAATTTTAAGTGGATTAAGTCCGGTATGCTAAGACCATCGAGCATAAATTATATACAATGTGGTGTGCCGTGTTATTTTTCCGTCTGTTATCAGGATGTACGAATCGGGGACCTTCCAGTTTTCGCGGTTTTTCTCAGCTTTCTTCTTCTGAAAGGGTTAAGTAACTTTCACCGCGATTAAAAAGATATTTTTTCTTTCTACGTCTGTACATAATTCTATATACTTTAAACAGTGGCATAGATACTAGAGATTTCCTTTCGATGTCGGAAATTAT
Organism: Torymus texanus; assembly: GCA_036873485.1. NCBI lineage: Eukaryota > Metazoa > Arthropoda > Insecta > Hymenoptera > Torymidae > Torymus > Torymus texanus. The sequence goes on along the minus strand of JAYJLV010000032.1, from coordinate 2,820,482 downwards.
ACATCCCGTACAACTTAACAAGCACACCGTCTTCCTTAAATGTTCATTGAAAATTGACAGTACTATTATCAGAAACACGAAAAGGCCTTTAGTGCTTAATTGAATTCCCGGTAGGTATGGAAATAACGGAGAAGAGAGGATGACGAGTAAAGATGGACACGCTATAAGAACTACTTTCCCGACGACGACAATTGTCGTCGTCATTATTGTTACGATGAATAGTTTTAATATTCAGACTAAATATTTGCCACGTCTCGCCAATCTGGGACATTACCTACTTACTTGCGGTAAAATTTTCGCATTCCATTGTATAGTCGCCAGATCGAAACGATGTCAATTGAAAGTTCTTACCGCACTCCCTACTTATATATATACACACACACTGTCGCGGTTGTTTAAACTCAATCGTCTTTATTTTCATTTAGTTTTTATCGCCATGACCGAGCACTGTAATTTTCTTATTGTTTGAATATGAACGGTTCTTTAACATAGTAATTGTAATTTTCTATATCTTGCTTAATACATTTGCTGCTATGAAACTTATGTACATAACGCATATTACTTCTCATCAATTAGTTTAGCTATTATTTATAGTTATTCTATAATAGTAATATAAAGGAAAAGATAATTATACCGTAAATAAAATAAAACAACTTCTAAAGAAAGGGTATTTTTATCATATTACTAAATGCGACTCGAGTGTTTTTCTCAATAATAACGTTTATGAATTTTAAACATAACGTATGCATTGATAGCAATTCCATATATATAATCTTTGTAATTATTTTTTAAAAGAGTCTAATAAAAATAGTGATGAAAATTACAGGATATCCAAATCAAAACTGAAAGTTTATGATCACGCATACTATAAATATAGTTGCTGTAAGTGAAAAGTGGTATAATCGAACCATTTTATGATCATTTAATTATCATGCATATTCTCGCGTTCAAAGTAAAAATTGAATAAAAGTTTAATGTTCAGGCAATTTTGCTTACAGTTATATATTAAAAGTGTTTTTCTTTTTAAAATTATTTTTCTAAAAAAGCAAAACTGCAGACAGCTAAAAAAAATGAACTCTGCTAAATTACAATTATCTCGACTGACAAGACCTCCTAAATTCATAATTTTATTTTTCTGGGCCATCATCAACAACCATAATGAAACCTATTCCCTTTTCGATTATAGGCACTTTACCAGCCCCATCAACAGGCTACCTTCGGCCTCGCCCACCACCATCATCGCAAACTCCACTCCCGCACTTGCATCATCCATCCCGTCGGCCACAGCAACCTCATGCCTCGATCTCTCCACCCCCATCTCACCTACAACATCTCAGTCCACCTCCTCTCCCATCTCCTCCACCGCACAATTTACGTAAAGAGGAACTCGCACCCCCGCTTCCCAACCCTGAACACCTAAAACGCTACCGACCGCCCACCGTTAAGCCACGACCCTTCAATCAGAAGCTCAGAATGGAGGATGAAATTGCAGGTGAAAGGTTCTCCGCAGAACCACCCCAGGTGCCGCCTAGACCTATCATCTTCCCGACCAACAGGGGTGACAATCAGGTACCTAAGGTTGCCACCTTGCAGATGATCCAGCAGAGGGGTGGATTGGATGAGGAGATCATCAGATCGAATTTGCCACCTCTGTTCAAGATTAATAACAGGTCGGATGAGAAGAAGGACGGGGAGAGCGATGGCGATGAGAATTCGACACTGGTGAGTTGGTATTTCTTTTTTTTTTAGGGAGGGCGGGGTTTTCTTTGATCTTTTGGTAACGATTTACACGATTTTTATTTGCTTCCGTTTATTATTTGTATATTAACGGACTTATGATTTATAAAGTGAAAGTTAAATGAATAAAGTCAGATGAAAATTTATTGTCAATGAAAAAGAAATCTGCTATACATTATTTTTAAAGAAATTTTGATTTCTCATAGTTTTTGATTTTTCATATACAGTTAAAACTCCATGAATTCGTTAAATTTATGATAAATTTTCAAGCGCAATAACAGGGTTGATTAAAAATTTCCATTATTTAACAAAAAAAAAATTAGACGAACGAGGCTGACCGCCGCAAGGGCACCAACGAAGACGTCCACGATGACGGTAGCAGCGCTTCTGAAACAGGCCCCGTGTACGTCGTTTACCCGGTGAACAGCGCAGTGAATATCGGCAGTCAGGAGGACCTCGTTGAACGCGACGAAGCTGTTGTTATCGGTATCCATGGACCTCATCGACCTCTGCCACCAGATACTTTACCGCATGACGACGAGGAAGAGGACAAGAACGACGATAAAGTGCCCGGATTCTATTATGGCAAGAGGCCGCATCATAATAATGTGAATGGCAACTTTGGGCCTCAGGTAATTATCATAATTGTGGGTGTATGTACGTGTGTATTTTTGCATGATAATCGATTTGAATAAAGAAGTGGATAATAATAAACACTTGACGTTTCATCCGTTATGAATTTATACTTAACTTTATAAACAATATTAGTTACTGTTTACGTGGATCTTACTTATCGGAATGGACGAAAGCAAAATGCAAAATCTAAATTGTATACTATTATATTTAATCAGGGGACTGAGAACAAAGTTTTGCTAAAAATAACATGTTTTCGCTATACAACTCACTGTGAGAACCTAGAAAATTACTATATATGCATATATATATACTCTACTTAAAATGTGAGAATACAGTATATCTGTATAAAATTTCTGTAAATAGATTTAGATTTTTAATACAGTCTACAGTAACTTCTGGAAATAGCAGTTTAATTTTTGCAAAATTTTTTTGTATCTTTTACTATACGGTTTTTTGGATACACATTATTGAAACTGAACTACTTACTGCCAAATCTTTTTTGATAAACTATTATTAACTTAAAAAAATTAATGTTTTTCAGGGATACCCGCTAGACCGACCGAACTCCTCGGTGCTGGTCCAAGAGAAGCCCATCCTCGTACCCAGAGACGACCTCGAGAACGACGAAGACCACAGGAAACCCGAAGAATCGAGCTCCAGCGACAGCAGTTTCAATGTCATCTCGATTCTTCAAGACTTCCTCCCCTTCTCACCCAAAAAGCAACAATCGAACACCATCTCTGCGACCCTCCCACGTCTACCCCTGAATCGAGCTTCCAGTCCGATCGCCTACGTCTACACACCAACGACACCCTCAGCAAACCACCGTCACGATTTGAATTTCGACGACGACGAGGATTACGTCCTCCATCGGGATGAGAAACCCGTCCTTCTACCCTCGCAACAACCTAGCAGTTCGTCTTCTTCCGCCCCGTCACCCCAGAACTTCTTGGCACCGTTTGTCGCGAGCGTGTCTGCGGAGATGCCCGCCAAAAACGGATGGAGTGTCGTAGTAGCCCCAGGGCCTGTAAATGGTACCGAACGTACCAACGACGATAAGAAAGATGGTAAAGAACAGGCATCGACGAAAGACGCGGACTCGATATCGTCGTCATCGTCGACGAGTCAGGAAAATGATACACAGACGGAGAAATCTGATAGTACCGAGAACTTCGATCCTGACAAATTCCGACCTCAGCTGTTTGGTGGGTTCAAACCGATCTACGAATTCCCTATTGACGAGGAGGATCACACGTCGATGGTTGGAAGGGGAGTCGTTTCTAAATCTGAAGCGCAGACGGTGAATGTCAATGCTGAAAGCGGTAGGAACCTTAAGTGATGGGAAAAACGAAGGAACCGAAGAGATGACGAGATATAGGAAATTTTTCTGTTTTTTTTATTCTTCTTCTCCCTTTCTCCAGAGACGTTCCCTTGGGCATTTGCTATAGGCTATGTAGTGTTGTAGCTGTGGCGTTGTTCATTATACGATAGGTCAAACAATAAATGAAAATATATATTCTATATATCTATGATAATTTGAGATGAAAAAAAAGAAAAATTCTAAAGACTGTTGTAATGATTAGTTGAAGAGAACCCGAACAGTTACGCGCACATGAATCTTTGTTGAACAAATGCTAGAGGGAACGCGAGTGAGAGAGACGACGAGATCTTGCGATGAAGCGCGAGTGTTGGTGATCGGTCGAATTTTTTTTTTTTTTTTTTTTTCGAGGGGAAACCATATTCTTATATCTATATTTATACTTTTATATGTACACAGATATAGAGAAAGTGACAGATAAGAAAAAAAATATGATAAATAAATAAATGACAAAACACCGCGCTCGTTGAAGACGACATTCTCGTCGCGCATATGCGAGCACGAAGTAGCTACGGAGCTTGCGTATGCGATTTGTATAGGACGAGGAAACGATGTATTATTATGATTATTATTATTATTATTATTATTATATTATTCCTGACGCCTGAACTGATATGCAGAGATAAAAAGCTCGGCGATGAACTTACTTCACGGAGTTTGTGCACACGAAAAAAAAAAAAAAAAAAAAAACATTTCGTCGCGCGAGCCCGTTATATATTATATACGCAATTGCACTCGTCGAATTAAGTGCCAATTGTACTGTTGTATGCCAAACTATATTTTATATATTTGTATTATTTTATACTTATACATCCTTTTATACGACTACGTATTTTTCTACTGTTAGTTTTTTTTTTACACGTTGGAAAATGAAAAAGAAAATTCTAACTCGTATAACACATACACAAACTGTACTATCATTGTAAAACGATGTAACAACATACATCACGTACATCACCTTTGTACTTATATACATACGTGTAACATCCACCCATGTCCATATATCATTCGAAATGCGTAATTTTATTATCTAGAGAGTAAGTGGTGCGTTGTGGTGACTATTTATATACAATACGAATTCTCACACTTTTACGTGTTTAAGTTTTAAAAAAAAAGAGAGATCTGTATTTAATATTTATTATACAATTAAGAAAGTACTCGCTGGTGTATTTCTCCTGTTATTTATGTACATCTTTGTTTCACGCCTTGTCCCCGGCGCCGTTATTTAACAGTTTGCGCTCCTCCCATTCCTTCTTCATGCGAGCGCGCTCCGCGTTCTTACGGGCACGACGCACACTGCGCAACTCCTCGCGCAAATTGAAATACTGGTCGCGGAAGTTCGCGTCGCCTATTGTGCATGCCGGATCGTCCGGCTATTAAAGAAAAAAAGAAAACAGAATATGAGTTACATGATTTTTCGTTCGGAAATTTTTTATTAAAGTAGAGCGTTTATTTTACCTCTGGCTCTTTGATTTTTTCATACGTCAGTAACAGTCTACTTGTGTAATTACTCAGAACTTGTTCTGAACTTGATATGAGCTTTAGACAAGGATGAACTGGCAGTTGGTCCTCCGAGTATTTTTTCCTAAAATAAGAATTTAAAAACTTTACGGAACGCACTTGAAAAAATGAAGTAGTATTTAAAATATTTTAGTTACCGAAATATCGGGAACCAAAAGACTATTCTTCCGGTCAACTTTAAATGCATAACGGAAAATGTTAACAGATCTATGAACAATTGCCACAATTCGTATACTACTTTGGACGGAATGTGCGTGTCTACTTGATGTTCCTCAATAGAAGGATTAGCTTTGGCTGTTCCAATGCGTTCTACTGCTTCGCGAATACCATATGGAGCTGTAAAATTTTAAATTATAATAATTTAAAGACACTATGGTTTATGAAAATATAACGATTATCTTTTTCCATATAATAAAAACTTACGGTCAGTAATAATTGCATCGACTTTCATATCCAATTTCCATAAAGGCTGCGAAAAATCTGATACTACAACATCTAAGAAACGTGATCCTACGCCATACTGTTCCATATTAGCTGCTATACTTTCATCTTCTTCTCTTATCTAAAATAAAAATATGTAATTAAATCCCGTAATTTATTTAATTAGAAAAACTTGAATATTTAAGAATACTACTGAAAATTTTTAACAAATTTTCTACTCACTTTTTGTGATATTCTACTTGGCCTTGTTCTAGCATGAAGCATTAAATAATCTATATCAGTACCAAGTGTGTAACCACCAAATATTGATGCTGTAATCAATAGTGATCCAGTACCAACAAATGGATCTAAAACAATGTCTCCACACTTAACTTGTGCTTGATTTGCCATTATAATAGAAAGTTGTGGATCCATAGAAGTGTTGCCTATAAATTTTCTAGATTTTAAAGAAAGTTTTTTTATTTTTTCTCTTTGTCCATCTGCAAGCTATGAAGAATAAGCATAAAAAAATCTCTTGAAGTATTATTTTTATTTTTACTTAAATAGACATTAATATATTATCTTACCCATCGACCAAAAAATAAACAAACTGGTTCTTCTGGAATTGCATTTGGTTCAAGGCCATAAAACTCTATATAAAATAAAGTTGTATTTGGATTTTTTAAGTCGACTGATCCTTTCAAAGGTAAATAACCAAAATTCTGAAAAAAAAAGATTATTAATCAAATGAAGAAAAGAAAGTGTATTCGTACAAATAAATATAATAAAATTTTACCTCTATTTTTTGTACTTTTTCTTTTTGCGTAAAATGCTTGCAAAATGTCTCAACAGTAACTTTAAAAGTAGTTGAAAGATATGATGCTATTTCGTCCTGAGGATAAGATTTTAAATTTGTATGAAGCTCATCTAGAGTTTCTGAATATGCCCATAATTCAATGCAATGTCGAAGTAAGACAGATCTACTGGCTATTTTGCGAGCTATATCCTCAGATGGTAGTTCAACGATCCAGAATGGCTATTAACGATATCAAGTAGTCATTAAATTATTATATAAATATTTAAAATATAAGTACAGTAAGTAAATTAAATTAATCCAACACTAAAAAAAAATATATATTACTTTATCTTACGTGATCTTTAGGCTTAAGAACGGATCTTAAGGTTATGTTGAACATTTTGATTATTGAGTCCATTTCCTAAAAGAAAACAAATCGATTATTTTACATTCCACACAAACCAATTTTCGTTGAGCAAAATGTTTATTAATTTTGTACTGACAGCCATTTGGAAATCCACGTGCTCGTGGGCAAACCATAACAAATATTTCTTCCATTGTTTATTCATCGCTCGCATCGCATGCTCTCACTTTGACAACAGAAGAACATAACCTAATTTTCAACATCTGATTCTATGATACTCGCGATCTGTGATTTCAGGAACAGACTTCGGACTTTCGGAGAACGGATATATCGGTCTCTTCTAGTGTTCTAGACCGTAAAAATTGTTTAGTTTTTTTAGCATTAAAGAAAATAATCTGCGCATAAAATCAATTAAATCTTATTGTATTTCTATTAGTTTTATTTTGCTCTACTTTTCATCAATGTATATACATCTAAAAGATTAATTATAAAAAAAACCGCTGCCAATTCATTATTGACACGTGGCTTCTTGAAACATAATTTACTAATTCCTTTAATTAATTTTTAATACCAAAATTTATAATTCTTGCACCAATTATAATTAAATTGATTTATAAAGATTAAAAAGTATTAATTTTTAAATTATGTATAAAATATGAATAAAATAATAATAATAATAAACATAACTATATACTCTTGAATTTACATCTTTAAATAAGAATAAACTAAAGTTTTAATATAAAAAAACGAAGAAAATGACTATTAAATACCGAAATATATTAAAATGTTAAATATCGAATATCTCAAAAAGTAATCGTACGATCTCGATGAAAATTCGCACACATATTATCTATATCACACACAAAATTGTCTATAAATTTGGAGCTGATTCACCCAGTCGTTTTTAAAAAATTTCAGAAATTACTATTGAAAAAATGGTTAACAAAATTTTAACCTCAAATAACTCTGAAATTTATGGACCAATCATTTTGCCCAAAGAATTTGACCGGAGCAATCCAAAGTCTACCTCTATATAAAAAATTTCGAAGCAATTACTTAAGTCAATTTTATACAATCAATGGACATACAAAACCCATTTCCAAAATTAAAAAATTTTTTTTTCAAATCTAGCCAATAGAATGGATTCAAATTCTTAAAGATTATAAATAGCTTATATATTCTGCATTATCGTGTTTTTTTTCAAAAAAATAATGGCTTTTTGGTTTGGGAATCATGAATTAAACAACACGTTTTTGTTAATTTTTTTTTAAATATAGGTATTTTTATGCTAATTTTTCGATTTAAATATCTCAATATTATCATTTAAAAAAAGCAAAAACCAATTTTTTTTTGAAAATCATAAATTTATCATAAAACAAAAACGAATCTACGAAACAAAAAACGAACTTTTAACCCGCAATAACATAAAAAAAAAAACAAAAAAATGGGATGTGAACGATTAAAATCCGTTCATAAAGCTGAACTATCACGAAGCTTCCTCTAGGAGGAAGCAATAAAATATGATATTACTCGAAATACAAGAGATAATTTATGTTATGTGTAGATTATCTCTTTAGTAAAAATAATAATGGCGGAAAACTGAAAATTTCTTAGGGCTGAAAGAGCCTCGGTGATTTCGGGCTCAGAAAGTTGGCCCAATCAACCACGCTATATGATGTAACGTCACAGATGAAGAGGATGGCTGAAATCTTCCACGTGGACTGACCTACATTTTTTTTATTGTAAAAATTTACAATGATAAAATGTCCTACATTAGCCAAATAATTTTTAAATATAAATTGTTATGAAGATGCTAAATCCTAAACTTATTAATGTGATATTAGGTCGATTAGGTATTAATTTATACAATTCTTATAAGAGTGCTCTCTACCCCTGGTGTCGCCATTTAGTCTCCAAAAACATTTTCATATATTATTTTCACCCATTTAATATTTTCAAAACAGTAAAAACAGAGTTTTCGCACGTGTAACAAGTATCAAAGATTACTGTAAAATTTTTTTTATTACTTACCATAATGAAATAAAAACGTATTTTGTAGAGAAAAATTGAAAATTCGGTGGCAGCTTTTTTGGAGTTCACCACCACGATTGGAATTTTTCTCTACAAAATATGCTTTTATTTCATTATGGTAAGTAATAAAAAAAATTTTACAATCATCTTCGATACTTATTACACGTGCGAAAACTCTGTTTTTACTGTTTTAAGCATATTAAATAGGTCAAAAAACCATAAGAAAGTGTTTTTGGAGACTAGATGGCAATACCAGAGATACAAAGCAGCCCTAATGAAATGAATTGTAATACCAATGTCTTAGATTACCATTAGTTGGTTTAAAAAATTGTTCTGTATAGGTTGAATAAAACTAATCTTAAATCAATTAGTTACTTGAATCTTATTCATCTACTTACAATGAAACCGTTTTAAAAATATATTATATTGTCCTAAGATTATCATAGTTAGATTTATTCTGATAAATAAAGGTTAATATAAACTTAGTAAAAATCTGTTATAATAAAATAAATAATGATGCCATTTTTTGAGAAATTTTTCTTAATTATTTTAATATAAAATAAAAATACTGTACAGGTTTTGAAATAAAATGATTTTATTTGAAAAATGGTACAAGTCTTGTAACAGACTCCACAGTTTATGGAGAAGCTTATCGCTTCCTGCGGAGTGACAAGGAGTTCCTGCGCAGCCAGGCGGCCTTGCGGGATCCTCCAATTGTTTGTGAGAATCTGTGACCCTTGCCCAGACCACGAGAACTTCTGCCAGCAGATGTTTTGCCGCGAAGTTCACGGTGTTTGTGTACTGAATTGCAGACCCAGTTAACTTTGGGATCATTTCGGATTGCCTGGAAATTTAAATTTGTCATTAATACAATAGAATTTTTAACAAAAATAAAATAAATTTAAGTGAATATATTTACCTTGTGTGCAGGATCTACAAGGATAATTTCATAATATTTGTATGAAGAGTCCTGTGCAACCCAGTAGCTGTTGAGAACCCTCAAGCCACCACAGCGTCTTCCAACACGTTCCTAGAACAAAATCATTGATTCTTATAATTAAAGTATTCTTTAATCAATAGTTATTAATAATATATATTTTTAAATAACTTCAGACATCCAAGGAAGATAAAAAATCATTTTATTCAAATCTAGATATATCATCATGTAAAATTCTTTTTCTTTGAAAAATTTCAAGTGTAATAATACAACATAGCATTTAACTTAACTTATTGAAGAAATTTATTTCTTACCTCAGCCACAGACTGTAGTTTTCTGGTGGGTTTCAGCTGGTTGACACCATGGCTCTTAGGCTTGCCATAAGTGGCACCTTTAGGAACAGGACGTTTGCGACCACCACGGCGGACACGAATTCTAAAGATGACGAATCCTGTTTTAAACAGAAGTTACAAACCTCAAGACTAATTTTCCTTAAGAACTAATGACTATTAAGAAGTTAATATTTTTTTACTCAGAAATACATAATCCCCACTTATCATGTAGGAGTGGTGCATGTAGACTCATCATGTAAAAACTAGTTTTTTTTTCAATTTTTCATAAGAACAAATCTTTTTTAGTAGTTCTATTAAAATTCTATTAAAATAAATTATAACTCAAGGAGTGCAGAAGGACTCCGAAGAAAAATAAGATTTGAAATACTACCAATGAAGAACAGATAGATATCATTCTTAAAAAAGAACATGTTTCACAGAAATTTCATACGAAAAAATACATACCTTGCTTAGCTTTGTAGCCTAAGCGGCGTGCTTTGTCAGGTCGGGATGGTCTGGGCGCTCTGTGCAGCTTGGTAAGCTGGCGGTACTGCCAACACCTGACACGCAGCAGGAAGCGGAGCACATCGCTCTGCTTCTTGCGGTAAAGCTCTTGCATATATTTGTATGCACCCATCCCGATATTCTGAAAGTAAAATAAATGTATTAGTATTAACATACCATAGACTTACACAAGACGCTAATAGAAAAGTAAATAAAAAAAAAACATGATTTTTTTCTTAATTGCTAACAATGAATAAAAAACAAGTAAATTCCCTAAAAATATTGACTAACTATAGTGTGTTAACTTTGAATTTAATAGATTATTTTAGTGATCCCAACACATGGAAGCAATAGACATATTGCAGGTCTAAGACAACAATCAACGGAACACGATGTTTTCGTTAAACTACTTTAAATATTTATAATTAAAATATGAAATTACTAAAATAAATGATTGATAGAATAAATATGTAATAGTTTTACAATCTACGGTAATAACACATGTCAAAAAAACAAAGTTTTCCGAACTCCTTAGTCAAGGCCGAAGTCAGGTTATGAAAGTATTTTTAAAAAGTAAAAAATTAATATCAAAACCTTTCGAATGCAAAAAATATAAATCACTTTGCATTGTTGAAGAATTCATCTTCGATATTACGTGGATAGAAGGAACAAATAACGCGTATGTTAACGGATGTCGAGGGATATTAACAAGAACTAATGCTCACCTCGCGCGCCCAGTAAAGGAAAGAAAACACGCCGCTTAGGCTTTTAACACTGAACTAAATGTAATATGCCAGAAAGTCGACTCGCAATATGATAAGAAGACTCGCGACTGCAACGCCATCTATATCAAAATATAGAAGTTCAGAGTCACGCGCGAAAATTTAAATATAGAAAGGTGCCTGGGATTTAGAGATGTACTGATGTACTTAGTTTTTATAAATAAAAAAATATAATAAAAATCACTTTGTTTAATTCATTATATATTTGGTAAGATATCATTTTATACCTATATTAGAATTTTTGTTTTTAATGTGCAGTTTAAAAAAAAACTATAATACGTAAGATTATATACTTCAATTGAATTTTTTTTATATAGCATAAGAAAGTGTTTTGAGCCACCTCTATTGACAGTTATCTTGTAATGATCTATTTTTAACAAATAGAACAATAGAAGCACGCGAACGGCGGATAAAATTTGATGCTGTAAAGATGAAAGATGATTGTAGCAATCATCAAAATTGATATAAACGGCTTTTTGGTACGTGCATGCTGACCTTCAGTGAGTCTTAAATTGTATTAAAATAAATATCGGTATTCATATTAAATTAATTTTATAATTTTAATTTTTCTTTCTTACATATTTTTTAAAGAAATTTCGTGAAGTTATTGTAAAATCATAAAAAGTGTTTAATAGTCTGATAAGTTTAAACTTGTTTAAAATATTGTATTTATACTGCTAGCTATAATTGAAAAAGCAATTTAGTTGCACGAAGAAACATTTCTGTAGCTCCATGAACATTATTAATTCTTTAGAGAACAAAAATGTTATATTTTCTGATTGTCAGATTGCTATATAGCTTTATTACACTCACGCGTAATTCTGGAGATTATTTTGGAGCGATGATTGTTTTGACAGTATTGCATACTTTTCCGTGTATGATAAAATTTAGGTAATACTTATATGATCAATAAATATTACCTTTTAATTAAGAAATCAGTTTTATCATTCCTAATCATTTTAATTTAAAATTATTTGTATGTAAACTATGAAATTCACAGTATTGAAAAAAATTATTACACGCAGTAAAATTTTGCAAAGAAATAATTAATCGCAATGCACAAAAGTCCTCTTATTTATTCTAAAAATACGAAATCAGATTCAAAAGGATTTGTATAACACTTGTGTATATATTATATCGTGTCAGCGCTAAACCGACAAGTTCACTTGAATATAAGGTTCAACTTGTCATCGAATTTGACAGTTAAATTTCGAATACATAAATTTGAACAAGAGTCATCTCTTTCTTCAATCCTTTTTCCTTCTATTTTTAAGCATATAATATGCAGTATATCAGCTGAGAAAAACGACTTAATAGAATCTAAACGTATTCACGACCATTATATATTATACTACGGCCATAGTGAGCTCTCTCATCTTACGAACTCTTAAAAAGACAGATTATATACAAAGCAGAACACAGGCAAATCGTTTCAAGCGTTTATAAATCTCGTGCGCATAGAGACACACGGTATAGTATTATAGTATCGCTATACGCGCGCGGTCTTCGTTTTCAAGGTTGCCTCGCGGCACTTGAGCCGTCGTATATAGCGCAGTCACAATTCTCCCGTTGCTACTGGAGGTTCGCCCACTTGTAGAGTGAAAATAATAATCATTTCTATACGTAAATCTGGAGTGATTTCTGTCAAGTTATTACATTTAAGTGAATTTTTAAACTATATACTAATTATTTGTCAATATGTCGAGTTACAAGCTTTATTATTTCAACGTCACCGGGCTTGGCGAACCTATTCGCTACCTGTTGCATTATGTTGGAGTTGATTTCGAGGATATTCGGTTTAAGGATTATGACGAGTGGACATCGAAGTATAAGAAAGGTATGATGCACATACATATCGTTTAGAATAATTCTCGTACGAGTGTTATTTATATATATTAAGACTATTTTTTACAAAATTATAGATATATATTATCTATTTTATGTAAATGTAGATATGCCGATGGAACAAGTTCCTGTGCTCGAGGTCAACGGTGTAAAGTACCACCAGCACATCGGCATCTGCCGATACATAGCGAGGAAGTTCAATCTCGATGCCTCCGATGCGGAAGAGGCGGCCAAAATTGACGCTTTGATTTACGACATAGAGGATATGCGTTTGTGTAAGATATATAAATTATATATAGGATATACGTATAATATTTTACTGTTGTTGCACTCACGATGTTTTAAAGAGTATAATAAAAATGTTGTAAATATATCTGTGGCTTCCCGGAACAACCGAATAAATCCACTTTTTTTAAAAATTTCAGTAGTAGCAAAAATATTGCTGTAAAGCTACAATTCACTCGAAACGTAACCAGATAAGTCCATTTTTCAAATTTTCTGTCCGGAATAATAAGACCATC
>JAYJLV010000032.1:2784556-2806578 GCA_036873485.1 Torymus texanus | reverse complement strand
GTAGTAGCAAAAATATTGCCGTAAAGCTACAATTCACTCGAAACGTAACCAGATAAGTCCATTTTTCAAATTTTCTGTCCGGAATAATAAGACCATCACTTTTTTTCATTTATCGTAGTTATAATTTATTTTATCCATTCAAATTGAATTTATTTAAATACTGATGTTATTTAAAAAATTCCTATACACTTTCAAATTATAAACATTTTAAAATTTTACAATATTAGAACAATACAAATATAATACAATGGTCGTAAATTTAATAGAAATATCAGAAAAATAGAAATTTCTACTTGAATAATAAGTTATTATAAGAATTCATTGAACAATTGCTAATTATGTAATTTATTGACTCATTTTATAATTAAATTAAAGAATACGCACTTAAATAAACGCGAACCGCACTAAGTTTGAATATTAAAACACGTTTTTCTCGGAAACTCAAAAAGTGGACTTATTCGGTTATTCCGGAAAGCCACAGATGTATATCGCTTTTTTTTCTTCCTGCAGCAATCGCGATCTACTTTAAAGAAGAGGATCCGACGTTCAAAGCCATGCTGAAGGAGAGAATGGAAAAGAAGTACCCGTTTTACTTGGATAAACTTGACGCCCGGATTGAAGCGAACGATGGTTTCTTTTTCAATGGCAAAGTAATTTGTAGTAGATTAAATATATAGTAATTTTTTAATTTATACGGTTTTTATAATAATTATTTTTTTAGATAACGTGGGCAGATCTTTATTACGCAGGAATAAGCGAAATAATTACAAATGTTCTGGGACAAGATATTAATGAGAATCATTCCAATTTGAAGAAACTCGTTGAAAAAGTTCGCAGTTTTGATAAAATCAAAGGATATCTTGAGAAACGACCCAAGACAGAACTTTAATTTCATAATTTTTAGAATTATGAAAAATTTCGTTATACGATGAATCCACGCTTTTATTGCAATAGAAATTAGATTCGTCTGGTTACGATTCGTTTTGTATATAATTCAACTTTTTTATTTCATTATTTACAAAAATTTTTTTATTATAACAATGCGTTTAAATTTATAAAAATATATTAAAGCTTTATTTTATAACTGGAAATAAATCATTTAAAAGAAAATTAATTACTTTTTATTTAAAAACAAAATTATTTGATAATGTTTATTCAAGATTTTTTATCTCCAATGCTAAAATTATTTTTCAACCCGAAAATTTTTACTTTTATGTTGTGGCAACGTTTTCCGGTTTTTTGAATATAGAGTGGCAACTCTATATTCTTTCATATGGATAGTAAGTCCGAAAAGTACTATACGTGTTTGAAAATGTCATTTTACTATTTTTTTAAATTAAATTTTTCTGTTAAAAATAACATGTTTATTTTATTTTATTGATAATTTGATCCCCCCACCCTCTTTCCGAACACTGCGTAGTCTATGGACAACAAAGATGGCGTATGGCGATAGCGCGCTTTTTTCTCTAATTTCACATTATTATAGTGGCTGCATTGTTGTTTAAAGAAGCGCCAATATCAGCCAGGTCGTTAGTTGTCACTCGCGGACTCGCTACTGTAGCAGCAAATATAACATCGAAGTAAGCAAGTTATTTGTTACTTTCTGCATTATTATGAATGAAAAATATTACTTTGTTGATTAGTTATCTGTACATTAACCTTAAGAAGTAATGACGCATATGAGTAAAAAGAAAATCTGCGATTTTTCAGTCGAGATTGAAATTTGAATGGCGTGTTATGTGATTAGCTATGATTGTGTCTTTAATTAATATAAATGAGACTTTAAAGTATGCTAACTTTAAAAAATTTTTACGTAATTTTTTAATTATTAGCTCTTGTTAGTATTTCATTTGAAGATAATGTCTGCTTATTGATCATGGATCAACTTATTCTGATTTCATTCCTCGACTAATATATAATGCTTTAAAATCGTAATTTTTAATATTTTGTTAGCTATAATTTGACTATAAAACATAATTTTATCAATTTTTCAGTAGTCTGCTGCAGTAGGTATTTCAAGATAATTCAGAACCATGGAAGGTGATAGTAGCTGTACTGTGACATGTGTTACTGTTGTGGAATGGACAAATGCCGAAGGCTCGACTATAAGAAAAGTTAATTATCGATTAGCCACTTCACGCCTTATAAGAAACAATCTACGACACATGCTTGTTGAAGTTCGAGGTGAGAAAGCAAGTAGCAGCATAAAAATACATTTACGAGACATTTCAGTATTCAATAGATTTATGTGTGAAGGAAAAGCTTCAATAAAGTTCAAATCAGAAAACTGTACAATCTATTTCTCTAATGCACCAGCTTCTCAACTTATAAATTTTTTGAAAACTATTTTTATCAAAATTAGTGGAAAGGAAGATGAAGCACCTATGAAAAATCCCCTTAAGGAAAAATTACTGGGAAATGCTGGATGTGTAGAGGATATCAGTCCTGTAACAGCTGCAGAATTCAACATAGCAAAACAAAAAGCATCTGCAGTTTCGCGTGCTACTATTACAACACCTTCACCAACAAATGTTCGTAAAAGAAAACTTGGTTCTGAAAATAGTACTGCTACTACGCCAAAGATTCCAAGAGCAAAAAAATTATTTACTAATCCAACAGTAGGGGAAATGACAGCAGAGCAATCAAAAGTTTTAGAATATATTATGGGTGGAAAGAGTGTATTTTTTACTGGCAGTGCTGGCACTGGTAAATCTTTTCTTCTAAAAAAAATAATTGCTGCCTTACCACCTGATGTAACAATGGCTACAGCAAGTACTGGAGTTGCTGCTTGTCACATTGGTGGAATAACTTTACATCAATTTGCTGGTATAGGTTTGGGCACTGGCACAATGGAAAGGTGTAAGCAAATGGTTTCAAAGTCTGCAGCAGGTACTATTTGGAGAAAGACAAAACATTTAATTATTGACGAAATTTCTATGGTGGATGGAGACTATTTTGATAAAATAGAATCTATAGCTAGGTTTGTGAGAAATAGTGAAAAACCTTTTGGTGGAATTCAATTGATTTTATGTGGAGATTTTTTTCAATTACCACCTGTTTCTAAAAGAGATGAAAAAGCAAAATTCTGTTTTCAAAGTGATGCCTGGGCAAAATGTATTCAACTCAATTTTGAACTAAGAACTGTTCATCGTCAAACGGATCCTAAATTTATTAACATTTTGAATAGATTAAGAATAGGACAAGTTACAGATGAAATAACTGCAACTTTAAAAAATACTACCAAACAAAAAATAGAAACAGATGGTATATTGGCCACAAGGTTGTGTTCTCATGTAAATGAAGCAAATGAAATTAATGAATCCCAATTGAACAAATTGACTGGTATTAGTAAGACTTATATAGCTCAAGATTCAGATCAATCCATGACAAAAACCTTAGATCAACAATTACCAGTACCAGGCAAATTAATTTTAAAAGTAGGGGCACAAGTGATGTTATTAAAAAATCTTAGTATAAGTGCAGGGCATGTGAATGGAGCAAGAGGAGTCGTAGTTAAATTTGAGGATGATCTGCCTGTTATTCATTTTAAGACAGGCAGTAATTATCAAGCAAAACTGGAAAAGTGGAGTATTAAGACTGCTGGTGGAGCTATTATATATAGAAAACAAATACCTCTAAAACTTGCATGGGCCTTCTCTATACATAAAAGTCAAGGTCTAACCTTGGACTGTGTCGAAATGAGTCTTGCTAGAGTGTTCGATGCTGGACAGGCGTATGTAGCTCTGTCAAGAGCTCAAAGCTTACAAAGTCTTAGAGTTTTAGATTTTAGTGCTGAACAAGTATGGGCAAATAAAGATGTACTCAATTTCTACAGGAGATTCAGAAGACAACTTGAACAAATGGAAATAGTTCCACTGGGAAAAAAACCTAAATTTGGTTAATTTTTAGGAGCCTTGAAAAATTTAGGAAAATTGTATAAATTATTTAAAAAACTAAAATAATTAACAAAGAATATGTATATACGTATGTAAATACACTATTTTATATAAATATTATCTTCAAATAAAACATTTTGAATATTCTACATTCCACAGTATATGTGAAAAGAAGTACATTTTTATTAATTTCTCCATTACAAACTGTCTAATTAAAATATTAGTATTGTTTAAATGAACCTTTAGAAAATTTGTGTATAATATATGTAATTACCATATTAGATAGAAAAATGTATTTTACTCATTTCTATATAAATCCATTATAATCCACTACTTTTTATAACTTAATAACTTATAAGATATCGTGCAGTTAATAAATATTTTTGTAAATTGTATGAAAATATAGTGAGATTAATATTTAAAAATTTGTTTTTTTTTTGAATATTTGATAGAAAAATAACTGAAAAATAGATCTTCTAGAGTTTAAAAATGTTAACAATTTATCTAAAAAAAAGACGATGTAAAAGTTTATATTCAAAAATATTCATACTATTTTTGTCATACCTAAACGTTACTGTTTATCTACCGCAAATCGTGCAATTTAAAATAAATGTGAACAAAGGAAATTATGTAATCTGAAAAAAATATATATAATAATTTATTTCTTAATTCCAATAAATAAATACAAATACAAATTAACAATAAATCAAAGTTTAACAATCCTCGACTTTTATCTCGATCGGCGGTATATAGCGCCAGGTGTGCCCGGCATTAGCGAGCTCCGAGCACATAGCTGGATCTACGGTCGACTCTCGACTACTGCACTGAATATCAATTTTATACTGGCCAGCAGTAAGAAAAACAACGCGACACTCGTGATAAGCGCGCCCTGATTCCTGTAACTGTTTTTAAAAAAATTGTAATTTATAAATAACATGATTTTATAACTTTGGACTTACAGTTGGAAGCATAACTTTGTTCGCTCCGGCTATGGAAACTCTTGTATCAAGCCTATAATTATTTACACCGTTGTGATGATCTTGGTAGAGATTTATTGATAAAGTTAGATTTCTCAGCGGATTTTCTAAAGCATTAGATACGCCTACCCCTACGCTGACGCAGTCTCCTAAGCTGCACGTCACTTCGTCTTGAGCTTTGAAAATCGCATCGTTTATTGTCACTTCTAAAAAATTGAATATACCAATTAATCACTCTATTTCCATTAAAATTGATGTAATATTTCATTGCATTTTTACGCACCCCACTGCAATGGACTCATTCTCACAAGATCCAACATATCTTGCGTTAGAGTCAATCCCGACAGCGTTGCTATACCTGTTGATTCAGTTCCTAACAATTGCCACTTTAATTCGGCTAAAGATGCTATATGCTCTGCGCATATTTTTTGCAAATCGTTGTTTCCCGGCCCGTTTGTCTAATATTGAAATTAATTTATAAATTTATAAATGCACTCGTATGTGTCGGTCGCGACTCATTCATTATATAATAATAATAATATTAAACTCACCACTGATAATTTGTTTAAAGGACACCGGTCAACTGGAATCGGTATTCGACACGATTCACGGCCTTCCATGTAAATGCATTTACTTTGCGTATAATGCAGTTCCATCTCATGATTCGTCATATTCGTCACATCCAAAACAAGATAAAACTGCGTAGGTCTAAAAAAAGTAACAAATTAATTTTTTTAATACACCATAAATTTCCCTGCTATATATAATAGATTTACGTTTCGGCTGGCAGTACGTCCCAGCTCGTAACTTGCACGCTCGGTAGCATCTCAATTGTGATAAACACCGACGAGACTCTGCAATAACCGGCAGCCAAGCCAGCGCTTCCAGAGAACTTGATTTTCAACTGTCCCTCGACGACATTCGACGCGTGTAAAGGCATAGCAAGTTTCGATAACCTCGTGCTAGCCAATGAATTTGATGAATTCGTGCTTGTCGCCGATCGAAACGATGACGTTAATTCGGATGCTCGCTTGGTATGATGTGACGGCGAACTTAAGCGCGATGGTAGAGAACTTGGACCTGAGTGCGACATAAGGCTGTTTGGTTGGCTCTGATACGTGCTCGTGGTATCGGCTGTAAAAATTATTTTTTTTTAAAGATTTTTTTTTCTTTTAATTAAGTGATTTTTATTTTTTGGAATTATCCATACCATGTTGCGATGATTGCGGTACAACGAAATCCATTGCCGCGTACATATACAAGGTAATACTAGCGCTGGCTTGAGGTTGCAAGGGTAATTGAGTTAAGAGATTTTCGTCGCTCCATTTGAACACTTTACCCTCTGTCAAACTGTCTAAAGTTGATTGCACTGAGATCTCTACCATTTCAATAGGCACGTTGCTCACGTTCGTGATTGTTATCGTGCATTCAGCGCTGTGAAATTTGGTTTTATAAAAGTTTCGTATTTTAAAAGAATATTTGTAATAATTAAAATTTAAATAATGAAATTAAATTGGAATTTCAGATTTCATTATTTAAAAAAGAATTATTATGCAGTAATATGTTATTAATAATCATTTATTATTAAATTAAAATTATTTCATAAAAAATTATTCATTGTATTCTGATTGATGTCAATCGTTAATATTTTTTGTAATAATTAAAATAATAATATTCATGTATTATTTGTAATGGTTTCCCGTTAACGCTATATACATATATGAAAATTACTCACTGTCTTATGATTTTCTCAATTGATACCGCATCAAAGGTTACATTACTGTTTGCACTTTAAAGGTCAATAACCTTGAGAACACTGACTTACCAAGGTACAATATTTAATTCAATATTGTTTTAAGTAGAATACAAAAGAACAATTTTTTTTTATAAAATGAATCATTAATTAAATTTGACATCAATCATTCTTCCTCATTCAATCAGAACAACGATATCAATAAAATTTTAATCTTTTCAACACAGTAAAGAAAATTTTCTGAAATCGCATACCTTTCCCCGCCATACAACGATATGCTAGCACTAGTGACAATATTCTCTCCAGAACTAAAGCTCGCCGTCCTCGGTAGACTCGTCTCCACGTTAATCCTCGGCAGTGCAGGTACCACTTCAACCGTATACAATGGATGCGGCATACTATCCATGTGCCTCAGCCTACAGTTCGATTTTACTCCCAAACAATGCGTACTAAAACCCAAAATTTCCAAGTCACCCACTTCTCTCGGTGTCCCTGCTAGCGTTACTGCGATTGTACTAGATTCGGCTGGCAGGGTGATGCTTTCGGGTATAGACTCGAAGACGACACCGTTCGTGAGTAGCCGCATGTTAGAGACGTGGAGCTCGAAAGGCAGAGGGTTAACGAGTTGCATCGATACTTCACATATATCACCGTCTACCCAGAGGTAGTCGACCTTGCTCTTCGAGCCGGCTTTGCGCTCGAGCGAACCGAAGTTGATGGGCGTGAAGAGGAATGGGCCGTGGTCTTCTTTGACGCGTTCAACTTTTTGAGGCTGTAAGTGAGGTTGGAGGTTCTTGAGTGCAAAAGATTTTGTACGTGGAATGTTCATGAGGTTTGCAGGTGGGATAACTGTGCCGGAATCTAAAACCTATAGAGTAATGAATGATATTAGACCTTTTCTTAAGAAGTAGATCATTTACGTAATGATTGAAGTTTTTTTGTGAATATTTACTAGAGGAACTGGTGCGCCTTCACACTGTTGAGATACTGCTTGCAGTTGCAGCGCCGCATCTTTTCTTTCGGTAGGTGTAAGATAGTTGTACATAGTTTGTAAGAGAAACGTTAAGTGTCGGGTGGCCAAGGCTGGATTGCCCATACGGTTTGCCGCAGATACTAACTCGTTCAATAAATGAATTTGAATTAGTGGCCATCCTTTTCTACTCTCATAAGCCATTTCCACTGGGTCAAGGGATAGCTTGAAGCCAGAAGTGGCTTGCAGTAGCAAATTGTAACATTGCTGCCAATCAGGATTCGGATTGTATTGTGAAACGTGTCGCGAAGCTGCGTATCTCAAACAGAAGGAGGCCTTTCTTGTGTATCCAAATGAGGTATAGAGTTCCGATAACGTTGTAAAGCGGTCTATCTGTAGGAATATAGAAACAATTAATAATAAGCAAGAAAATAAAGAATTGTTGAGAAAGTTAAGGAATATTAACTAACTTTTTCTTGTTCAGTCATAGTCATATTATTAAATAGAACATTGCTCAGAAAAGATGCTGCTTGTAAAGTGCAGTTTTGTTCAATAGAAA
Organism: Torymus texanus; assembly: GCA_036873485.1. Taxonomy (NCBI): domain Eukaryota; kingdom Metazoa; phylum Arthropoda; class Insecta; order Hymenoptera; family Torymidae; genus Torymus; species Torymus texanus. Next base: position 2,798,423 of record JAYJLV010000032.1, on the reverse strand, counting down.
TTCTCGTAGCCTTAAAACTTGCTTCAGTCTCGATAATACCGGCATTTTGATATTTACTGTAGTGCACTATTGCCTCGCGATATTTTTTACATATCTCTTCTGGAGGTAGAATATGTGGCATACTGATTTTTACAGCTTCTATCGTTGGTGGAGTAGGGAGTACTGTAGCAGCTGCTTGTGATCCTCGTCTATAAAAGATTATTTTCAATTTACAAAAGTAAATTTTAGTAAAAATTTTATAAAATTAATATTATTTTATTATATTATACCTTTGTTTTCCAGGACTACCTTCTTGCAAAGACGAATTTCTTTGCAATGGAAGACTTCTACACATGTTAGGATACAAAATTAAGGCGGATACAGCACAAAGCCCTTCAAAAGCTGCTCCAAGCCATAACCAATCATTCACAGCTTGTAAAGTAACGGCAGCATTATTATAATTGCTTAAAGCATCAGCAGGTAAGCCTGCCTGAAGGCACAAATCACCCAAGTGTTTTGTCGCTCGACCTACACATCTCTTTCTATTATTCCTTGATTCCAAATCCAAACCAATGAAATCTTTCTTTTCAAATGGTGCTTGAAGCAAGGCTACTTTATCTATCTTTTCTCTAGAGCGATCCAATCTCTTGGACTCCAGAATCCAAAACAGCGAGTTGAAACATTCTGACATTTGAGCTTCCAGATCTTGACATGATTCATCTGAATAAAATATTCCCACAGTTTTGAAATTGTGAGGAGTGGTAAACCCTGGTGGTGGCTCATTTAAATTCTCCGATGCGACTGGTCCAAACAAAATTGCTCTAGTATCATACAATGTTTGTACGTACTTCACCTTTAAAGTTTCATGAAGCCTACATAGTTCATTCAGCTCTGTTTGATTCTCATATTTGCCAAAAGTGATAAGACCTAAAACAAAACAAATTGACATGTAACCAAAATGTTTTCCACATATCATAATACTTCACTAATAAAGAAAACAAAAGAAACCTAGCAATCTCCTGTGGGTCTGGAAATCACCCCAATCATTGTTCTCCACTGGATGCTCCTTCACAAATCTACAGAGTATCTCGCGGGTGTTATTAGTCGAGTCGATGACGGTGAACCTGCTGCCGGACTTGACAATCCTCTCGCACACTCTGGTGACTGTCTTCTGCTTGATCTGTGTCCCAATGGGCTTAAGGAGAACGAGGAGGGTGGAGTGGTCATGGGCCGTCTGCTCGTAGTCGGGGTGGGACATTTTATTGTCGGGCACCGGACTCGACAATATCACGCTTAGTGCCGAGCGCATTTAATATCTATCATTCGCTCACTCCCCCGCACACAGGCATCTGTTAATGTCCAGTTCTCGATCACTGATTCCCTGCAATGATGTCATTGTTGTTCATGTCACGACGAGTATATAACGTACAATCTCGCCACGTAATAGTACGGGACAGCAGGGTTTAATTAATCGTGCAGTCTCTTTTGATAACAGCGGAGAAAGAGGTTAGTTTACAGGAACGAGCGAGCATGCCAAAAATCACCGGCTAGTTACAGATCACACGTATACATATATATTGGATTGGAAATGTTCTCGCAGGATGTATTTACTTGCTGAATCATTTGCACCCTGCTTCCACGTATTATCCTTCGTATAGCAGGTATATATCCTTTAGGAGCTCAGCTGACGGGTGGTAAACAAAGCCTGATGACAGCCATTTTTAAAAAAACGCCCCTTCCATTGACCTCCTCAGACCCCTACACTACAGACTATACACTATACGCGTACTATCTACATATATATACACACATGTGCCTATATCTACATATATATATATATATATACCCGCACCTTTTAGCGAGCGCGCGGGCTTCTTCTTTTTGTACCCACGTGCTCTTGGCTTTGTTAATCTTTATAGCTATATATCCGCATCACGACCCACCCACGCGATTTTCCGCTACGCATTGTGCCTGATGTATTATATTGCACTCCTATAGAGTGAGAAAAACTTATAATAATCAGCTCCGTGGGAACCCCGTGTCCTCCCCGCGTGCGCACAGATCACGCACGGCCAAGGCTCAACACCGCGCGCCGAAGCGCTTTGTTAATTTTCCGCGTGCGCGCAGTCTCACGGCGGACGTCGATCGAAGCGGAGAGTTGGCTGCATGATAGCTGAGTTGTTGTGTTGCGTGTGCGACGGTGCGTTTTCGGAATATACGGAAATTTCAATTGTTTGGTGTTTGTGGTTCGCGAAGCGATATTTGTTTGGATTTAGTGAGAACCCGAGAGAAGAAACGTGTGTTTATTATATAGGGAGATGATATAAGGAGGTTTATTATGGAAATTGACGAGCTTTCGTACAACTATTTCTACCTGTTGCTGCGAGTGAGTGGAAATCTGTGTATTTTTTGGTTTTGTTTCTACTGTGATCGATCAAATTGTTTTTTTTTTTTTGTAAATGTATCTGTAACGCCGTGATTGATTTTATGCAGCGCGTTGTTTTTAGCTGCCGGAGTATATAGTACAGTGATTAGAAGGCGTAATTAGAATTGGTTTGCGTGCATAATAGTAGATACAGAGGATGTACGTAATTGCTGCTTTTTGTTGAATTGATTTATAATGCAAACACTGTTCTTTAGCAGTTTTTTTTTGTTAAACGCACGTTTAACGATTCAAAAAATCACGTTTGTACACTTATTTTTTAAAGCCCACTTTGGCTAATTACCCTTTAATTTGTTTTCTTTTGTAAACGGGTATTCTAAGTATATTTACGTGCAGTTTAATAAAACTCACAAGTACGAGATATCGTAAACCATCACACGTCTTTGCTTTTAAACGACCTACAAACGTATATATACAAGAAAGCTTTGGACCTTGTAGACAGTTTATACCGTGTTTTTTAGCAGTGGTTGTTTACCGGAATATACATACATAAGATAGATTTATATTCCACCTAAAAGCGTCGTAATATATAAACGTCTCTCTCGTGTTAATGAGTCCGTGTGTGTCGGATTCGCGCTGAAAATCAAATTAATGGCTCGCTATGTGTCGCGAACTCTTTAGAACTTTATTTTTGTACTCGTATAAAAATAGATGCTTTGTTTATCGCCAATACGATCGTAAATATTTTTGTTAGCATACATTTTCCCGCCATTTATATATATATAGTAATTCATTTCAGTAAAGTACATATAATATCTTACAATATTTACATCGATATTGTACATCAATTAAAACATTGATTTACTATACAGAACGAGTACAGAAAGAAGTATGACCTGGCCCTGACGAAATGCTGGACAATCTGCGTGCCATGCGGGGAATCCCTACGCGAGGTGCCTATCACCAAAGAATTCGTTGGTAAGTCGTCCACACATAAACCCTACAAGAATATATATATATATATTTTTTTCTCCTAACTGCCAACACCCACAATATTCCATATCTCCAACCGAAAACACCATAAAATCGTGCCATATATATATATGATCGTTGTGTTTGATCAGTATCTGGGTGCTATAGCTATATGCGCTGCTGCTACCACTAAATTAATACTTTATACATATATACATTCTCTCTCTTTCTCGCCTCAACACTGATAAGGCTTTATCTCTCCTAACGAGATAACATCATTACACGTGCATTCCTCTCTCTTTCTTTCTGTCTCTACATATTTCTTTCTACGTCATATATATAGACGATCACGTACTGAGGCCACTGCCGACACGGTACCATTTCGCCTCGACAGACGAAGCCAAAGCGGATCATCACCATTACAGAATCGAGGATCGAAGGGTGATATCGATTGATGATGACAATGGAGATGAAAATGAAGGATATGGGGCAAAGATACTGTCGATTGAGAAGGGCTATAATAAGGAGTTCCAGCCGTATAGTATTGTCGTACTGGATAGACCGCTGAGGCGGAAGTATCGGCTTAAGATCGCACTAACGGGCGCAGAGAATACGTTGGAGCTGAATAGAAGCGTCACGTCGTATAAAGAGTGAGTGGTGGAAAATAGATGTAGGGAAGGGTGCGAAGTAAGGTTATAAGGGGGGTAGTTAATTTGTATACCTGAAGTTTTTTTTCTTACAATTTGATAAGAGTATTGTAAGAGAAAGTAAAGAAAACATTTAAGTAGCAAGTGTGGCGGGAAATTATAACGAAGATGGTTAATAAAGATGCAATAATGTTTATGCAATTGTTCATTCACGCGTGTTTTATATATATATATGAAAATAAATAACATTTAATACTGAATTTAACCTGCTGTATGCGAAGTACACTGAAAGTGTTAATTGATAAATAACACTGAATTTTTAATGTTTTTACCGCATCGGGAAAATTATACTTGTCGCAATCGATTTTTTAGCTATTCTCATAAATTAGCTTAATTAAAATCATTTGAGTATCGATGAATTGAATCGTTTTCCTGTCGTTGGAAAATGACTTGTCGTAATTGAGTTTTTGTACTCGATATAATAAATTAACGTCTAATTATAAACAGGTTGATCGGAAATGTGAAATTTTCCAAAGTCTTATACTAATCTCTTATATATATTTATTTTGATTGCAATCATTGTTCTTTGTTCTATTATCATATGAATTGTCAGCTTTTGTTTTGGAGTAATCTATACGAAAAGAAAGAACGCAATGCATTTAACAAAATCTTATCAATTATAGATTTTGTTATCAACACTTCAAATAATTGTTAAAAAAATCCATGACCCACTATATCTCTCCACTATTCCAGAGCCATAACGTTCCTGAATGACCTGCCGAGTGACAAATCATGCGCCCTCGACGATATGATCGTCAAGGCCAAATCGATCAATGTTGCCCAATACGTTGCCTTGGAAGACCTCAAGCAAATTCTTCAGAAGCTTATACGTGACCATTGGGCAAGCATGATGCGCTGCCAGCGTTTAGACGTTCAACGCGACGCTCGGTTCCAGAAACTTCTGAGTATCTCACTTGAGATATTTGTGCTACATCATGTGCATGATAGTCTATACGCGCTATTGGTGGATTTCTTCGTGCCGCAGGATGCAGCGATCAAAGCGAAAATCGACGAGCTTAACGATGTTGGCGCGACGCCAGGAGACCTCGGTGTGAGGGACAAGCTCGCTGAGGTGCCTGTGCCTGGTGCGATCGTGGAGTTGGGTAAGAGAGGAGTGGCATGGTGATTATTTGTTTGGATTTAATGAAGAAATCCAAACGAAGTTATACTTGTCGTGGCCGATCAAAACTGATTGAAATTTGTTCTTTTTTGTGGCAAAGTGTACGGGGAAGAATGCGTACAATATTAAAAAAATCTTTTTTTCATATTTTATATTAATTGAAATTTTTTTAAGTATAAAATAGCGAAGAAGCCCTCTTTTTTAAACCTCAGCTATTTAGTCTAGAAACATCGTACGCACAAAGTTTCAAAAAGTGAAATGAAAATTGGAAAAATTGCTTTCATTTGTTTTTTGTTTTCTTTTAAGTTGAGCATTGAAAAGATATAATATAATAATAATATTTTTAAAATCGGAGCTGCCGATTTATGCGGTTTATGTATTTTTATGCCTTAATTTAAACTTCCTCAATTTTTGAAGGAATTAATTTATTTATTTGAATATTATACGGACAAGAGAGCCCTTTACATAAAAAAAGGTAAATCTGATAGAGATGTCGATTGAAGAGAAGATTATAAAACAACAGTACAGAAGACTTATTATATACACGTAAATATAAAGTAAAACTACGTCGGAATTAATATTTTTTAATTTTGAAAAAATTAATAAAAGCTCTTATTCTAATTTTATTTTATTTATTCTTTTTCTGAAACTTCATGTAGTAAGTTTTTGGGCTAAATGGCTGTAGTCTAAAGAACGGGTCTTCTTTGTAATTTTCTTAAAATATTTCAACTTTTAAAAAATGTGTGATAAAGACGTTTTCAATCATATAAGATTTTTTCCATATAATCTTTGTAATATAAGAAAGAAAACAAAAATAAAATGAGTCCGGAATGAATGCTTTAAAAAAATTTCGATCAGTGTTAAGGCGGTGATAAGTATATAAATTTTCTTTGAATTTATATATATATATAGAGGATATAAAACGTAGTAATAATAATAAGATTTTGCTGCGTGATAATGCAGCAATGTTTCATGCGTAAGGTCTTTATGCAGGAAAGTAATTTGAATATCGCAAACTTTGAATATCATATAATAACCATAGTACAATTTAAATTGCGGCAATTTTAATTGTATTGTTGAATTGCCAAGTTGAATGAAGTTCCAAATTTTGCCTGAAGAATAACATTGTATTGTGCTGTTTTAAATTTAAAAACTTACTTTCGTAAGATGCACAGCAATTAATATTAAATCTGAATAGGTAAAAGATTTATTTTGTAAGAAATTCAAATACTTTTCTGGTAAATAAAGTATCTTATCGTGGGAAATATGTTAGTCTAATGAGCGTATATTTTTTTTAAATCAAAACATACTGAATATTTTTCGTATCAATTTATATTGTTATTATTCGTATCAATTTATATTGAAATAAATTGATACGATATCGAACAAAAAATAAATGATCAACTTTTAAAGTCATATCATATGCACACGTCGCAAAATTACATCAATTGTTTGATAAAAATCAACAAAGTGATGAATTCGAGACGAGCGTGACTCCAAGGCGATTGCACGCACGATCGACGCTTATCTTTATGCATGTCACCGGAACTCTAAACCATTAGTGTCGCATTGACAACATTCTCTAAGGTCGAAACATTCTATACTGGTATTACTTTTCAGAAGCCATTAAGAGACCAATTCACTGTTCAGAGTTTATTATGCTTTAATTTCACTTATAGAAATAAGAGGGCTTGCCAAATAGGACGCGCTTGGTACAGAAATTATTCTGCTGCACTAATTTAATCGAATAAGTTACGAAAACAAATAATAATAAATAAATCGTAGTTATTTTTGTTTCTGTTCTTTGTTTTAGTATTGTATTTATTATTATAAACGGAAATAATTACTGGTTAAATTTTTCATAGTGTAATTAAAAACCGATTAGCTAGAAATATCCTCATAAGCTGAAACATTTCAAAAAATTTACCAGTTAAAACTAAACTGTTTTACGATGTCTAATTAAATGCATCCTATATATACTTTTTTTTGAGAAACGTTTTCCTCATTTTTTTAATCGACGGCACTTATCCGGCTCATAAGCGACTTTTTATGCAAAGCTTTTGAATTAGATTTAAAAATCATTAGTTTAACTTAAAGAACATCTAATGCAATACTAGTTAGTTCTTAAATAATTAAAACATTTGTAACGTCATTATAACGCTTATATTTCTTTTTATTCCTTCAGCGGCTCTCGACTCCCAAAAGGGACCATTTGAGCGTCTGATGTGTCTAAAAGGCACTCTGGACTTTATGATCGCCGAGATCAAGGGTGCAATGGCTGCTACCGAATCGAAAACCGCGTACCTGAATGACAGTGACGGCCGTCTCGAGAGCTGTGTCCCAGACACCGACGACATCATCCCACTGCTTCTCTATGTGATCGTCAAATGCCGCTGCCAGAGGTTACACACAGATTTGTACTACATTGAGAACTTTAATTGGTCCATATCGCCTCATGATGGATTATCGTATACCCTGGTAACGTTTAAAGCAGCGCTCGTCCTCCTCGAGCAAATAAATGTAAAAGAATTGGTTGAAAGGAGAAAGAAAGTAAAGGTGGAGGATAAGATGACAAATGGAATGGTGGGTACGATGGATGTAATTAAAAACTGCTCGGACACTCTGCTGCTGAATATGCGAGAAATCGAGACGTGATGATGATGATGTTGTTGTTGTAGTGACTTGTACATATTGTAGGTGTATGCGATAAATTTCGTTTTGTATTATATTAAAAAGTGTTCTTTTTTAAAATAAATCTTTTTTAAAAATTGAAATGAATGTAGTTGGACTTACAAGAGTAATCACACTTATTATAAATTAAACTGATGTTAGTAGGGAGTAAACATTTTTAAGATTTTTATTTGAATGAAATGAGCTTTAAATGCTGTTACAAATTAAGCCTTTATGGAGAGCGAATAGAATCTTCTCAACACATAATTTTTTATATAAATAGTTCGTTTAATATTATATGTCTTATAAAAAGTTACAAAATTTTCATCTTGTTATCGGATCAGTTAATAATAAATATCTATTTTTTATATCTGTACAAATTATTATGTAGTCTAGCATTTAAATGTGAAAATCAATTCACAGAGAATACTTTTAATACTTTTTGATTATAATATAAAGCTTACTTAATAATAATAATGATAATAATAATAATAATAATAATAAAGCGAATAGATGTAATATAAACTTAAAGTTTAATAAAGCAATTATTATTATTATTATTATTATTATTATAAAGCTTACTTAGATGCTATCAGTCTTTAGTCGTATACTATTTCTGATCACTGATGTGTGTCCATAATAAGATTACCATCCTTATCTTTAAGACGAACTCGTCCGTTGGCGTATCGTGTTTCCTGACTTCCGTCAGGATAAACAAGTTTAATTGTTCCATCGGGATATTCTCGTCGCTGTTAACAAAATGACTCAAATTACTATCATGTTGCAATAGTAAATTAGTATTATAACTGCATTTCAACATAACGCGTGAGATGATTATTTAAATTTTTTAATGGAAAAATAGCAGATGCGGATAGTCAAGACATAATCAATTATAATTACTTTGTGATCCTTAGTGTGAATTTCCTTTTGTCCATTTGGCAAAGTGAGAATTTTCTCTCCATCCGCTGAGGTTTCAGCAACGGTTCCATCTCGGAATGCCCACTTTTCAGACCCATCTGCCTGTACTACTCTCACGGAACCATCAGGGAAAGATACTTCGATTGTGCCATCTTTCGATCTTCTTTCTACTTGACCACTGTAGAACAATAAACATTTTTGTCTAGCGTTTACAAAATATATATAAAAAACTGTTTCCCTAAAAATAAAAAAATTAATTACTTACTCTGGAAACTCTAAAACTTCTAAGCCATCGGGTAGCGTCGTATGCCAAGTCCTTGTCGTTGCATAAAAATACTTAACAGTACCATTCTTGTCAGTTTCGCGAACATCGCCATTGTAATAAATCATTTTCGTAAGGCACTTGTCAGGAAAGATTTTCTTTACGTTCCCGTTCGGATACCAATATTCTATACGACCGTCGGCATGACGAACCTCTCTAATCCCTTGCTTATTTTGATTAGCTTTGGGAGATTCGCCGTTGTCGTTTTTCTCTTCGCCATCATAATATTGCTCGTTCTGTTCTCGAGCTGCCCGAGACGATAAAGGACTTGTGGTACTCGAAGTATATTTATCAGCTGGTGATTCTTCATCGAGATAGTTTTCATTCTCATTTTCTAGATCATGTTCTAAAATTTGCTTCTGCATTGATTCAGTTGTATTGTTTCGCTGATTACTTTTTCTATGATTAACTTCAGTGAAGTCTTCAGTGGCATCTTTCAACAACTTTTCGTACAGATCTCGCGTTCTCGCAATACTTTCTACAGTCTTTAAAATTTTCGCATTGTCAATTTGGATCTCATTTGGTTTTTCATCTTCGTCTTCTTCAATATCGACATTGTTATTTATGTTAGCGCTTTCAGGTGGCGATTTGTATAGTGTTTCCTCCTTATAGTCGTCATAATCGTTTTTAAATGGCGAGAGTTTTTTACGATCGGCTAAAAATTTGTTAATTTGATGAATTGCTTTTGTGTTAGACGAAGTGACGGGCTTTTTTATTTTAGCATTCTTCTTTTGTTGCATTTTTTCCAACTCTTGTTTTAATTTTGAATTTTCCGTTTGTAATACCCTCATTTGACTTCGTTGTCTGGCATTAGCAGCAGACCATTTGCTCTCTTTCTGACTTATTTCTTCTTTAAGTTCTTCCAATTGATCACGCAATACTTGAATTTCCTGTCGCTCATGCTTGCTCTTTTGTGCTTTATCGTAAGCATCTTTCATTCGACTTTCTAATGCAGCTTTTTCTCTTGCTAATCGTTTCTTTTCCTCTTGTAAAATACTTTCAGTTTTTTTCTTTTCTATTTCTAAAGCTTCTCCTTTTTCTTTAAAGCTTCTTTGAAAACTAATACGTTCTTCTTGAAGTTTAGTACGCTCTTCTTGAACTTTTTGACGTTGTAAAGTTAACGCTGCACTTTCTTTTCTGAAAATTTCAATTTCTTGTTCTAACTCTAATAGGCGCGTTTTCAAAAGCTCAGATTTAAAGAATGATGCATTTTCTTTTTTTTGATTAATCATAGGGCTTTCTTCTTGAATCGTAATATTTTTCCTCACAGTATCATCTTGATTTTCTTTATCATTTTCTTCATCATTCTCCTCTTCATTTTCGGTTTCGGTAATTTCATTTCTTAAATCTTCATTGTCATCTTCATCACTTTCAATACCTTTTGAGTAACTATGAGCCTTAGTTTTCCTTTTATTACTATTACTGTTCATTTTTGATTGTGGTGTCAGGATACTCTCCACATCTGATGAATCTGGTGTTACTGAACAATCAGACCAAGCACCTTTATCATTAATATAACTTACAATTGTTTGTGAACCACTTGAAACACTAGAATTATCTGTCATGGTCTTATACTCATTATGTTCAGAAAATCTAACATGAAGACTAAGATTATTTTCATCCTGGAAGAAAAGTATAACATAATTATACAATATATAATTTTTAATAGAATATAAACAAACTTGATTAAAATAAATAAATTTTATATTACTTCATTCTGCTCTTGATTAGAAGAATAGCCTCCATAGCATTTATCTATATCAGTTCCATAAGGAAGAAGAGTACCAGGTACAGTTTTATCATTTTTTAGTTTTGAAGTTGGAACTGTATTCCATTCAGAAATTTTGTTATCCTTAGGATTCTTTTGCATTTGAGAAAATAATTGTTGATTACATTTAGTTGCTTGAACTATTTTCTCCACTGTATCATCTCCTAAATCAATAAGAGAAACTTCATCATTAGAACTTCTTTGTTGTTGTAAAAATGGTTGGCGATTTAGTTTAGTGGTGCGAACAATTTCTTCCAATGTTTCATCTCCTATATCACTTAGAGATACTTGATGTCCTTGATCCTTTATATTCTTATGAGACTGTGTCAATGGTAGATGATTTGATTTAATTGCATATACAATATCTTCTAATGTTTCTTCTCCTATGTCATCAACAGTCATTTGCTGATTTTTATTATTTTTTTGTAATGGTTGATCTTTCTTAGGTTTTTCAGCAATTCGCTCCAATTTTTCAACACCTAAATCATTAAGTAACATTTTATTTTTTGAGACACTATGTAAGAGAGCCTTTTGTTTTAATGGTGTTGATTGTTGTAAAAATGCTATAACTGTACTTGATGTTGAACAAAAACTTGAGTTTTCTGCCTTATCTTCAAGAAGCTCAAATATTCTTGTCTCTTCTATTTCCCGCTTATTTTTTGTTTCAAGATCAGAACTGCTATAATCTAATAATAATTCTTTAGCCTTTTTGTTTTCAGGAGTAACTGAGTTTGACATAGGAGCATTTGGAGTTGATTTAGTTCGAGCTTTTCTTCTTGGTGGTGGGACATTCTTTAAAGTTAATTTTTGTTGAGCGACAGATGCTGGTTTTGATGCAGATTTCTTCATTACATCTGATTTTTTTGATTTTGGCAAAGAATTAGATCTTTCAACGTTAGTTGTCTTAGAAGATTTCAAGTTATTAGATTGTGCAGCCTTTGAACATGAAGCACTTCTAGGTCTGACAGTAGACCTTTTTTTAGCATTAGGATTTGAATTGGGCATAAACCTAGCAAGTCCTTCCCCTTTTTTGAGAAAAGGTCTTTTCTGTAGTGGCTTATGTTTAGTTTGAACATTTATTGCTTCAGAATCCTTCAATCTTTCCTCTAACATTGTATTGAAGTCCTTCTTTGGAGATGGTACTGGTATGTCGTCAATCAGAATACGTTGTCTTTGAGATACTTCCGAAGAAAATGAAGTATGTGTAGCATCCACTGAACAATCTGAATTGTAATCATGTTCATTATATGAATTATTAAAATCTAAATTTTTTTTCGAATCAGTCTCTACGTTTCTTACACCTAATTGCACTTTTGGCACTGTTAAAAAGGGACTTCTGCTGTTACTATTCTCATTATTAACAGAAGCATATTGAGAAGCACTCTTGTTCTTTCGAGGTACTGGAGATGCACACTCTTCGTCATGTGAGGTAAAACTAATAAAATCAGGATCCTGATGTCTATGTCCTTCTATCAATTCTTGTAATGATTTTTCACTCATGCTCATTTCCTCAACTGACAGGCTTAGAGCTTGATACATGCGACTCTGTTCATTACTCAGTTTTTTTCTTTGTTCCTCCTGCTGTTGTATCAGCTCCTCTTGCTGTTGTATTTGCCATCTTCGAAGCTCCTGAAGCTGCTCAACTATAGTCGCCTCGATCGCCATTTCGATTTTTCATAAAAAGCACTGTAACAAATAGTCACTTGTTTTTATTCGTAAAAGTGATATCTCACGGATAGAGCGCAACCGCACTATCACGCTACGACTACTTGGCTGTCACTACTTAAGAAACGATTATTATCATAATACATTACCAGTATATTTTTACCTCTTATAAGGAGAGAGTTTGCAGAACACTATAATTGCGAACACCGAGTCCGTTATTGTTTGAAATTCATAAACAAATGCGCAGCGGTGTGGTGGCATCGTTCGTCGACCAATGGGAAGATTACTAACCACGTTTTTACACGTCTATTGGCGCTAAATTTCGGCTCGCGAACGACAAAAACCGGATTTTCGGCGGGACAACGCGTATGGTAAAACAGTGTCCTCGAATTTCGAATGTTATCGGATGGCGCTGCAGTCGCATATAAGTAGTATATATAGACATCTATAGATAAATCCAAATATTTGATACTTATAAGTTATAATCAAAGAATAAAGACGCGTATTATATTCGTTGTTATAATGATGCGATAAGACCAGGCTGCTATGACTGAGGAGGAAGAGAAACTGAATAAATAGCTTAAACTCAAGGAACAAGTAGAAAATAAATGTGGTTGAAGAAAAGAAAAGAAAAAAGCTAGATTGCATTATATGATAATAAAAATTATACGAACTTAAAAAAAAAAAACTGTTTCAAATGAACTTGATAAAACGGGGAATTATAAATTTTAATTTCTCATTATACACATAATTTATATGTGATAATAATACTAAATATATATTTTTTATTTATTTAAGTTTATACATAAGTAAATTTTCAATAATAATTGCGCTATAATACATTATAAAATAAGTATTTTCAACTATTTATTTTATTTATTGAAAGCATACAAATTGAGATACACATTCCAGGTTTTAGAAAGAATATAAAGTAATCTTTCTTCAGAATATCCAACGTTTTCCGCAAACAACGAACCGCGATAAATTGATAACTACAAATTTAGTAGCAGACAACAATAAGGACATATAATCAGCTCGGAATTACACAATTCATCGCCGCTTTCTCGTATCTATCACCAAGAAAACCTCATCAACAGTATATGCACACACACGCGCGCACACTTCGATTTACTTGTTTTTTAATCGCTCCGAAATGACGCATAACAACCGATATTGTGCATACATTATAGAATCTCAACTATAGCGCGCGGCCTATATTTAAAACGACGTTGTTTTTCAAGCGATAAAAATCAGAGGCGCGAGTGAGCAAGCTTAGGTTAGTCGTTAGGGAGCGTCTACATAAGCAGAACCGAGTTCTGGTCCTCAAAGCTCCCTTGGGTTCCGACTATCGATCTGTTGCGAG
>JAYJLV010000032.1:2762732-2782125 GCA_036873485.1 Torymus texanus | reverse complement strand
AGCTTCTTAATTCCCGGAAAACATTATCGCTGGTCGCGTTTACCTTCAATGAAGAATGCGCTAAATCTCTCTCTCTCTCTCTCTCTCTCTCTCTCTCTCTCTCTCTCGCTTGCGCGCGCGTTACCTGTTCCTTTCTTTTTTTAGCTTTCGATTTTTCTCATTCTCTATTTTTCAAAATTACAAGATTCCGACGACATTTATACGACACAGGCGGCAGTCACTAGCGTATTGTGTTGCGTAAAGAATAAAGTAGAACGCCAAGTTTTAACTCGTGTCTCCATTAGGAAGTAGTAAAAGTCTATATTTATGGTAAATTCCGACAGACCCCTCTCTCCCTCTCTCTCTCTCTCTCTCTCTCTCTCTCTCTCTCGCTCTCTCTCTCTCTATCAAGCACTAGCTGCCCTTGCAATTACGAAAGATCGACCCCGAAATTCATGTATATGTATATATAATTCCGCGCGAGCTACTACGATTTGTTTGAACTGCAACAGTTTGAGCAGTCGAAACAGCTAGTGTGCTATCTCTTATTTGACCACGCAGAACCTCGGCTACTCGTGCCGAAACCACCGCCGCCACCACCCGGCAGCTGATTCTGCAGGTCTATCACGGATTCCTGCAGTATGCGCTTCTCCTTCAGAAGCACCGATATGTCCTCCTGGACGGCGTTCAGACAGGAGCGAAGTTCCTCTTTCACCCGGCGAAGTTTTGAGTTTTCTTCAGATAGGCGCTCCATTGTAGCTAATCTTCGACGAAGTTCCTCATTGTCGGATCTTAGCTGATGGCTCGATTCTCTCAAGACGTTGATCTCCATCTCCTGCTCCACAAACTTGGCGAGATCAGTGGTGTTGTTTTCGTTGCCGTTCGATGACCGATCTTTACTGTCTCTCATTGCATTCACTACACATTAAATAATGTTAATATACTTAATATTTACTGTGTAGACGAATAAAAAAATCTAATTATAAAAAATACAGCGAAATTTCTAATTATTCAATGTTTTATTATTAGCGTTATTGAACCTTTTCAAAAATTGGTTTTAGCATGCTTTTATCTAAAATTTGAACTATTTAAACATTTTTAACACTCATTTATAGCATGTAATAATAGCTATTTCTACGCATTATTTTTACGGATCTTAAATTAAATTCTCTATTTAAATTATTCTAGTCATTTTTTATGAGTATCTAAAAATGTAATTAATCGATCGAGACCGAATTTCGAATATTATGAGTCATTTTAATATGAACATTTATTTTTGGATTATCAAAAATTATAAAAAATCCGTTCATAATTCTACGCTCTAATCAAAAAGTTTAAAACATTCTATCTATTATACTATTCTAATATCATGCATTTAATATGCACGTCCAATATTGTCATAACCTGGACGAACCTCTAATAGTTAAAGCCGTGCTTTCTTAGAGCAGCGAAAGCTTAAACACTATCACGTCTACATTTTCTTTTCTAATTGTGTTGTATCAATGCTCACATTCGAAAGGCCTTCTGAGTGCACAGAACAATTATGCTTATGTAGTAAAATTGAAATTATACTCTGACGCATGTTTCTGCCACTTGCATTACAATAATTATTACATTAAATTAATACAGAAAGCGCTTTATCCAAAGAAATCTACGATTATTACGTTTGTCTCTAATAAATATGATAACTCTACGCATTTTACTCAGTTGAGAAAAAAACAAAAATTACAAGGTATCCAAGGTTTTAGCAGGAATACTTTTTCTCTCTATGACGATACAATGTAAATTAATATTATGTAACTCTACAAACGACAAGTGGCAGGTTAATTTTAATTATTTTTAACGTTTTGTGTTTTCAAGTAACTTACCGGCAGGTTCAATATGGAATACTCCAGTTGCGTCTCTTGTTATCCTCAGCTTCGAGACACTCACGTCTATCGGAATCGGCCCGGGTGATGTTATATTGTTAGGTGGACGGTCTTCATTCAGACGCAGAGTTATGTTTTCTAATAGCACCTGCGAAATCAAGAGCGATTGATTAGCAAGAATTTCAGCGTCAATGAAATATATTAACAAACGTACGTGAAATTTCATCATGCAACATTAGGTATTTACAAGTACACATTCATGCAAATCACAATGCAAAAGACGTAATTGTATGTAACTGAAATAATCACCTTTAACGGTATTGGTTTAGGAATGACCTCATCCTCGATCAGGTCAGTCAATCCCGTAACTGAACTCATCGCCATTATAAGCGGTACGTCCGTCACCTTGACCTCGACATTATCCTCGAACAGACCCAAAATTGCCTCCTTATCCTCGAAATTAATATTACTAGGCTGATTGGGATCTTGCGATGATCTGCTACCGATGCTGCAGGATAACTGGCTCGCTTCCGACAATCGGCGCGAATCCCCTGGGTCCTTCAAGCCATGATCCAGGCGCAGTTTGATGCGAGAGCGACAGTCCGCGTCAGAGGGCAGCTCCACCCAACCCCTCGAGCGTGAGCTGAATTTCGTCTGGAGATAGAAGCGTTATTATAGTGCCATTTCGCCGTGTAGATGTTACGGATCAACTAAGTTCAAGCTCTTCTGTTTTCTTTTTTTTCTTTTTTTTTTTAATTTTTTCTTTTTAAATCAAACGAACGATTTCATCTAGGTTTTTAAACTGATATATTTCTACGGTTCATTATCAAAGCGATGAGCTTGAATGTATTCGGTATTAATAAAAAATAGTACTAGTGTTTTTGATGATATATGCTGGTAGAATGTAGTGCTTTGAATTTTTAATTCTTTTCGTGCTTGGATTTTTTTATTTTTCTATTACATTTGCATCGTTATCTAAGAGTTTGAAAAAGTTATAAGAACTACAATTTCTAAATAGGAGAGGAGTAAACCTTGCCATATATTTAAATTTTTGTTTATTCTACGGAATTTCAAAAGGGAAAATCAAATTCTAAGTATTGATAAATTCACTACCAGAATATATTCAAAGTAATGGAATTGTAGCATAAAATGTACACAATCTGCGACAATTGCTTGATATATGCAATCATGCTTCTGTTTACAAAGACAGCAAGTGCGTGATTTTTTGCAATATATATATAAAAAGCCATAATGACATGCACGCGATTAAGTGTGAATTATTTTTGAGTTATATTTATGCATGAAAAGCGTTCTAATGTTCTCAGATTAATAATATAACGGTAATATTGTCTACTACATTTACACAAATTCAATTGGTATATTATTAGATTTTAATAGTACAGAAAGACTATTACAATAAAATCTAATTGATATTAATCTGAAAGTTTAAAAAACTTGCAATATTAACTCTATAATTATCTAAATCCATGCATCTCGCATATTATGGGTCGTCTACTCTTAAATTTAGTATAAAAAGTTGTTGCCAATACCTTTCTCTTGGCCTGCCACAAGTGCCACACAAAAACATTCACAAGAGAAGGAGAGACGCGGGAGAAGGCATGCAAAAAAGTTTAGAGACAAAACTTGTATAAGTATGACCCGTATATATGTATAATAAATTGAATTGTTTTAATGAAAGGGTAATCAAATAATCAAACAAATTTATGGTATAATAATGGGAATGATACTGCAATGCTACTTATCATGGAATCAATATTAAAAAAAAGTGTGTTTATTTACTCTACCCTAAGCAGCTTCAAGTGTGGATTAAAAAAATGTTTCCAAGTAGTAAATGGAATACCAATATAATTATTCTGCTGTTTTAGTATAGCAATAATTAATTTGATTAAAACTATAAGAAACTAAATATATCGCTGACGATGTTATATTAATTATAGTGGTGTAAAGAAATATTAAAAAAAATATTAGTAAATTAATTTAAAATGCTGAAAAAAGTAAATTTATTAAAACAAAGCTTGTATTAATAAGATTAGTTTTTCGAAGTTTTTGAGTCTCTGTTTAAAAAACTCTAACAAGCTCAGAAACAATTAACCAACCTGAAATTCATCCCACGGTATAGATGAGCATTCGTCATTAGCGACGTTGCAAACTTGAACTTTGATTGCAGATGAAAAACCAGCGGATTGTTGTATAACTTCAACTTTTGATAATTTAAATGTTGTCATTGATACCTACAAATTTAACAAAATTTATAAAAAATAAATTTCAAAGTAAATTCAGTAATTAGTTAAAATTTTAAAAAATTAAGTTTTTCGCTTTAATAATTTCCAAAAAGTATCGCATACCAAGTCTTTCCTTTTACAAACGCTGTCCATCGATTTTTCACTTTGGGTGTCGGGTGTCTCTTCCACAACTTCGCTGGCTTCTTCAACCGTGCTAATTCTAATCGAATTATCGACATTGAAAACCGCATCTATCTTTCCCTGGTCTTCTAAAGACATCACGTAATGTTCACTATCTGAACTAACATCACTTTGCATTGAAATTGTGTCACTGCCATCCTCCGGTGACGGTTTAAGAGCTGAATCTAGGGATGTCATGAAATTGCTGAAGCCCTTCTTCATGGAAGATAGGTTGACGTTGAAATTGTTCGGTATGATACCCGTCACAGAGTCGACCTTCGTCAATTTTGGTTTTTCTTCGTGCACAGTCTTCATCCACTGCTTTTCATTCACGGTCGTCGTAATTTTCTGCTCCTCCTTCTCCGATCCGTTCTGCTGTTTGAAGGTTACGGTAGACTGTGATACGGTCTGCTGTTGCACGATGCTGCTGTGAGCGCCAAAATCCATGGAAAGCATCGAGGAGATTTCGCTTTGGGGTGTCTCCACGTCGTTGCTTGTGTTTGTGCGTTTTGTCCCATAATCTACGCGAGCGGTCACCGCGTGCTGCCATAGACTCGACGTTCCGCCAATGTCATCGATTATGCTAGAAGTGTCGGGCACCACGGATTCTAGGTCACCGCCGGAGTTCTCCTTGCCGGGAGTTTGAGATGGCATTATAAAGGTGACTTCCACTTGTGGAACCAATGCGCCGATAACCATTGTACCTGTAGATTCGAACATACATCAACTTTATGCATTTAAATTATAACTATTTTAACTTATACACTGTTAGAAAAGAATAGATAAAAATTCGTATACTTTTCTATCAGTGTATGATTGGATTTTAAAGTTTACCTCCTGTTTCGACTTTTAAAATTTTATTCGAGTCAATAGACAAGTACGTAGTTAGCTCGTTAATCATTTCGGACAATCTTAACAAGAACAAATATTGATAGTGATTGATTTGTACGCTGATTAAATTACTAATGTACGCAAGGCCGTATATGTCTGCCGTGTTCGGGTTGCTTTTCTTCCCGGGATCGTTCATGTGCACCCACAATGTCAGCGGAAAAGCGTCGAGGAACGGCACGGGCCTATTTTGGCCGACGGCACGGGCACCGAGGAAGTCGCCCCAAACTGGCTCTAAGTTACAGCACCAAACGTCCTTCGCTTCAGTCCAAAGGAGCTCTCGAGTCAGCTGCTTTATCATCTCGTTCACGGAGTTACTAGTGAAAGTTGGCGGAACGGTTCTGATGCAATCGGTACCTGCGAAGAACCATTGATATAAAGTACAAGTGCTACTGAAGAATCAATTTCAAGTAAAATCGTAAGAAAATATTATTTACCGGCATAATGTTTTAGAAATTTCTCGGTTATCACATTAAAATCTTCAGATTTATTGGGAAATTCAGCACCAAAGAACATTTGACCCATTTGGAAAGCATTAAGGCATTGAGCTAAATCAGCTCTCGACGATCTCTCAGCTGACCGAACATTCGTTATTGTTGCTCTTGAAGTTTGCATGTGTAGCGATTTTGGTCTATCTTTCTGATTAGGATAATCGTGCTGACTTTCGAATATTAGCTAGAAAAACATCTTACTTTATTAACTCTGAATAATTTTAAGTGAATACAAATAAAATTACAATAAAATTTTACCCGTGGTAATATTGCTTCTATTTTAACGTCAAAATACATGAAGTTTGACGAAGCATTTGCCATATTGGAACTATTATTCATAAGCGAATAATATAAATTAAGAAGGAATGAATTGAACCATAAACAAGAGCAAACGTCGAAGTTTATTTGAATGGGATTAAGTTGCACATAAAACTTTGGAGGTGGTACTGAAAAAGTAAAAACAAAATGAACTTTGTGTTATAATAAAATAAAATCTTGCTGATATATATAAAAAGTATATATTTCACATACATGGGAAATTTAAGTCTCCTGGGTAGTAGTAATAAGTAAACTCTGCATGAAGTATATTTACATCTTCTGGCAAACAAAATCTGTCCCGATCACCTAGGAAAACCATATGTGTTAAAAAAATATTTTCAAATAAAAAGTTCATGAACATGCTGTATCCACAAGGGCCACGTGATTAACAAAATATATTAATATATTTAAGTGATTGTGATTTTCTACACAGTGGAATATGTTTGTTCATCTACAAATTATAGTGAGCACTAAGTGCCACCAATCCCAGCTGCATGTGGTAAATGTAGTGTAATATTAAGATAAAATACATTCTAATTCTACTGTCACTATAAAAAAAGTTCATAAACAATTGGAAAACAACGTAAATTAACGCACACTACAGATTTTTATCAGCTATTATACCTGGACCGTGTTTCTTCCTCGTTTGCGCTACATAAATATAAATGTTGAATGGTCATTTAATCATATTGAACACTTTGTTATAAAGTAAAGAATAGTTAATGAATACAAATTATAAATTTATACACAATTACCTGTTATAAATTCTTTTGGCATAGCTTTTCTTGCTGATGACGTTACTTTGTACAAGGTGAAGTCATCTATTCTAATCACTATACATGTTGTCATTAATTTTGCAAGCTGCTCCAAAACGTAATTTTTAACTGGATTTCCACTTGGATGTTGTATTGTTTTTTTCTGTTCTTGAGCACCTACATTTTGATTTTGATTATTCTGTGCCTTGTCACGATTTTCAGCACTTTTGTCATTTTCTATTAAAAAATTCTGATTAAATAATGAAAATAAGTAAACTAAATTGAATGAAAAAAAAAAAAATTGATTACATACCAGAACCATTTCCTTGAGTCTTAGTTAATGGAGAATGTTGAGTTCTACCAGAATCAATGAGATCCATAAATTGACCACGAAAAGCATTAAGAGATTGCTGCAGCCATTGACTGTGTGGTGTAGCACTCTCTTTATATAAGGCCCAGTGCTTTCGATCTGCTAAAGCCAAATGATAAGGATAAAAATCTATTTGAAACTTGACTAATGAGATCTGCAAAGCACCTCCTTCTTTCAAGTCAGGATGCAGTGATCTACCTGCTGTAAAAATAGATTTTTAATAAGTACAATACAAATAATAACAACTTATGAAACAAGAATTTCTACTAAGAAAAAACGATTAATACTAATTAAATTTGTTTACAATTGTTAAAGGTATATAATTTAATACAATAAAAATTTAAATGATAAATGAAAAAATTTGTTTATCAGTTAAATAACGAAGGGGAAGTCAAAGCATTAGAATGTAGTTACAATAAAAACAACTTTCATTTTCTATTGTAGAATAAAGTGATTAAATATTTAACTGTGGTGTCTGTACAATTATTGTAGTTACATAAACGAAAAGTATAAGAAAATAATAATACTAACATCCTACATCATCGCAAAGATGTAAGTCTATTCTCTGAGATAGAAAATGATATGACGTTTCCACAACATCGTATTTACTGAATATTTTGGCAATCGCTGTATTACTTTGACTCTTGACTTTAGATTGTTGTGAAATTTGTGCTTGATATTCAGGTAAAACCTGAAAATAATTATAATCATAATAATATAATTTTTATTTCCATTCTATTTTTCTTGAAAAATTTAATACACACCTCTATCTTTCTAGCTGCTTTAGTCTTCCTTTCTAACATAGTTGCTCTCTCAATTAAACCACCTAAAGAATCAATGAAATGAAGAGCTGCTTTTAATTGAGAATCAGTTAAAACCCACAAGAGATCATCAAGAATTATGACCAGTTTAGATCCCATCACAAAACAGTCTGTAAATTTGATGAGTAATGAGTAGATTAATTTTTTTTAATACTTATAATTTATGAAATAAATCTTTTACCAGATAGTCTTTTCTTAATAGTAACTCGACATCGTGCTTGGTTTGTCAGAAGACGAAGGGGTGTGAGGTCCTTATCTTTAGTACTTTGTGCTTCTATTCTTACAGTTTGCCATTCCAATTCTTTGAAAATTAGAAGTTGCCCTCTGTCAGGATCTTTAACTCTTGTAGTCCTTAAATCACATCGTTGCCAAGTTGGAGACTTTGATTCCACTAATATTCGAGTCATCTATAGGTTAAGAAAAATCGTTTAACTTTAATAATTGGACAAATTTGTATCAATTTTTGAGAATACGTATAAAACTTCAAATGTTAATACCTGAACTTTTGCAATAAATGCAGGACTTTTGAATGTTACAATAACTGTATTAACAGCAACTGTTATTCCATCAATAATTTTATGAATGTATGAATATTTAGTAGGTCCGGTGTATGATGATAAACCTTGTGGGGAAGACATATCCCTTAAATCCTCACATGTTTCCACATCGATATGAACCTCATCCAAACTCTATAATATTCAAGAATAAATTAGTAAGCAAATTACATTAATTTAAAATATTTATTTATACATTTATAAAATGAATATTTAAATTCATGCAGATTTAAATGTATCTCTTATAAAGACATTACATTCATTTTGTTGAAGGTTTTATTGCATTAAGTTACTCTTTTTAATTTACTCACCAAAAATATAGGAACGTTTTTCAACTTGGTCCATTGTATACGGAAAGTAACTTTGTTGCACCATGCACTTGTCAATCGCAGCCATGATGGCAGTTCCAATAAATCAGTTAATACAATTTCGTCGAGCTCTAAGTTTGTTAGCTCACCCTCTCCTTTGAATGTGCTCAAATTGATTTTATCTGCTGATAAATTCTTGGTGAATCTGAAAAAAAAAAAACAGATAACGTTTCTATCAGTTAGAATCACGTAGAATAGCATTACTCACAGCTGTTAACATTTCATCTTGAAAATATAAAATGAATAATAAAATTTAGCTTTGACTACATTGTACACAATACTCATTAAAACTAAAAACCAAATTTAACACTACCACAATTACAGACTAATTATCACTTTCTACAGAGCACTGCAATAATACCTATTCTGCTACCTTTGCAATTGGAAATTATCTTGATGGCAAGAAAGCTTTATGCAAGACTATAAGTGCCTACCACATGCACTCTTTGGCAGTAAAACTCCTAACGCCGCCGTAAAAACGTCTTATAACAGAGGGAAAGCAGAGATAGCCAGGTGTTTTTAGAGTACAAAGAGAGAGAGAGAGAGAAAGAGAGAGAGAGAGAGAGAGAGAGAGAGAGAGAGAGAGAGAGAGAGAGAGAGAGAGAGAAAGCGTTTGAAGAAACATAGTACAATATGCAACAGCGTTTGCCGTATCCACTAGAATTATCAATTGCAATATTTTACGAAAAAAACCTCCACCGCACTATCTCTTGCCTGCCCTCGCAACTAATTACTGATAATTTTCAACGGCACAGGCATCAATCGTCGGACCGGAAAAAGCTGTCGGCACAGCTAGCTGTTTACGTTTAAATAATTCACTACTCTTATCTCTCCTCGACTCGTCGCGCTAATATTCCCCTATGACAGAAAGGAAAAAAAAAAATATCGATTGCTGCTCGTCCTTATAATAATATTGATCTGCATTGTCGATTATGGAGCTCGGCCGTCACGCTCTGCTGCACTGCAAAAATCATCATCTCCACATGTTGTAAATATCAGTATACAATGATTACGGAGAGAGGCTGCTCGCCCTCTGTTCTCCAAAAATAATCAATCCTCGCGCGCGCGCACCCCGTCAAGGGCAGAGATAGCTACTGTAGCGCACACACATACTTACAAGCATATACCCCATATAATACCCCGTCGCCACTACCGCACCTACCTTGACAGATGTTTCAGCAACTGGTTCTTGATGATAGACACCATTGTTCTTGGCGTCGTCAAACTACGGCACTTCGCTCCTCTCCTACTGGCACTGCTGCTAATCTTATATACAGTGCAGATCTTGGATACACACGCACTCTTTCTCTCTCTCCCTCTCTTTCTCCTTCTCTCAGGCGAGCTGCAGCAGCAACATGGTAATGTGTACACTTATTTGGGCGCACGGCTGCAGACACCGAGCAAAGCTCGGTTGCTGCTGCTGCTGCCTGCCTGCCTGCCTGCTGGCTGCGGCACGCACACGACTGAAACTCTCGGTCGGCAGTGAAACGCGATGAGCTATAGGCTAGGCTAGGACTAGGACTACTTATATACTCTTTCTCTTTCTCGGTGTGTATTCCTCGTGCCCGTGCGCACGCACGGATTGTACTATATAGGTAGGAGTCACACTTTCGACGTGTGCGCGTTGTGCCAGAGCGCACATCACATGTAGTATGTAAGTATAGATAACTATGTTTATATATATATATATATATATATATATGTGTTCAGGTGTAAGTACGGGTATGCCACTATCCCACTACGTACGGGTGATACTCGGCTAACTTGGCAGTCGTTGCATGATGTGCTATATAGTACTGTGCCTGTGGGGAAAGGGGACTGTTTCTTACTGTGAAGTTTTTAGAAGCGACGACGACGACAAGTGTGTAATGTCTAATGTGTATACGTAGATACCGGAGGAGGAAGGAGGCTGATTGGTGGCGCCAACTGGGGGGTGATAAAGAGCGATAAAGAAGCGAGAATGAGAAAGTGCGAGGCGGGCGATTCGAACGGTGAGGGAGAGAGAGAGAGAGGAGAGAAAGAGAGAGATAGAGAGAGAAGAGAGAGAGAGAGGAGAGAAAGAGAGAGAGAGAGAAAGAGAGAGAGAGGAAGTAAGATTGATAAGGATACACGAAAGAAGATGGAGTTGAAATGTTGTTTATATTTATTGCGGTTTTGATAAGGTAAATACGACTTCTTTTAATTAGGAAAACGAGGTTTTAGATGGCATGTTATTATCTCAAGAGAAAAGCGCGGAAAGTGTTTGCAATATCGTTGTTGTTAGTGTGACTATGTAATTGTATAGTTCACTATCTACTTTAAAGATAGTAACATCAGGTAACATGCACATTTCGCACTCCTAATTTTACAAAATTTATGAAAATCAAAGGATATATAAGAATATTTGCGTCTTAATGTGTTTAATTTTTCTTTTTTTTTTTTATTAAGAACGTGTAATTAACATGCATATTTGTAACAAAACAAGGTTCAAAGAGAATAAGTGAAATTAATTAATTTATTCAAATAAATCATTGTTTTATTATTCACTTTGAATTTTGTTTTCAAAATTAAATGAGAACGAATATACATCTTAATTAGACACATTAAGACTTTTTTGTACGCAAATATTCTTATATACCCTTTGATTTTCATAAATTTTATACAATTAGAAGCGCGAAATGTATGTACTAGTCTTCGCGGGGAATTTAATTGTAATTCATAGTTAATTAGTTATTCATGGTTTACGAAAAATCTTTATTCTCATATTCAGATACCTTTTCACAGCGAAGAAAAATATTCAATTTCTTTTTGTGCGTGACGAACCGACTCCTCGTTAATAAATATTTACCTGAATAAAAATTAGTAGAAAAATAAACGTTTTTTCTTATAAGTTACCAATAATGGATGATAAAAATACTAGTAATGTAATAATTTTTACTGATTCAACGGATTTTAGAATAATAAGTATATGTAGTCTGCAGTTCTATATACAGAAATATGTAAATGCATGAAACATTGTATCAAATATATAGTTTTATATGCACATAAAAGTGATATTTAAATGGATTGATTACATATACGTATTTAGGTAATTTTAATTCAAATATGTTTGTTCATAGATATCTATTTATTTTTTGTCTTTATTCTCTAATAACCCATATTGCATTCGATTATAATTGTTCGTTACAGTTGGTCGAAATTAAATACGATATTTTGAAATTGTTGTTTTTCTTTTTTTTTTTTTCATTTATACATAGGTAATTTATCGATTTTTCAAAAACACTTTTTTAACTCGGAAGTCCATGACACAATATCTTTTCAATAAAACTAAAAAAATATTTTCTGCTTTACCCCCTCGACGTCTCGTTTGCCTCCCGAATCGGACAAACATCTAACCCAATTATATCCTTCACATTTCTAATAACCAGCTTATATATATATAAAACACACACAAGCACACACACACACACACACACGTCTGCGACACATTAAAAAGTGTAAACACTTTCAAGGACATATCAAATAAAACTTTTCTCGTTCTCTCATCTCCAACCACCAAACAAATACCCTTGTTCCTCATTCGCCGCCCGACCTTCACTGTATCTCCACGTCTATCCGCACACCTGACTTTGCAAAATGACCAACATCAGCAGCATTTCTGAGCCCTACCAGAAGTACTACACGAGTTCGGAGAAGATTGATATAGCTCAAGAATTTCGGAACTACAAGAGTCTTGTCGCCTCATCGGACTTCCACGAGTACTACGAGTACACGGACGCCGATCCGAGCTTTATGTATCGAGCCATCGGTGACGAGATCGACGCCTGCAAGTACGATTTGCTCGTCGATTTCTGCAATATCGATCAGCTGACGGTGGAAGGCGAGTTGGAGAAAGTCCACAAGCAGGTCTACAATAAACAGAACAAAAAGTGTATCGATCCCATGCCCAAGGTAGAA
The DNA here is from genome assembly GCA_036873485.1 of Torymus texanus. Taxonomy (NCBI): domain Eukaryota; kingdom Metazoa; phylum Arthropoda; class Insecta; order Hymenoptera; family Torymidae; genus Torymus; species Torymus texanus. The sequence continues at coordinate 2,769,354 of JAYJLV010000032.1, read as the reverse complement.
GAACTGCCGCTGATGACGCTCAAGCAGTCCAAAAAACTACGCCCTGCCTCGAATTATAACAGGCTCATGCAATCGAAGTACCGGAGTGAGAGACCGATCGTAAGTATCACTGTTGTTGTTGTATATACTGCGCATATCTCTTTCTTCTTTATTATTATATTGTATAATGCCTACGCGATGGATGGACTCATTATCGTATACGGAAATACCTATAAAAAATGATAAAAACAATGTTGCATAAATTATACTTTGATCCGTTATAAAGCTTATAATTTTTATAGTAAAAACTACACATATACTTAAAATGTACCAATTGTAAGTTTTACTACTTAAGTTATATTGAACGAAAGAAGGTTAATTTTCTTATGTACTTGCGGACTGATCGCCTGCGGATAAACGAATTAAAAAGCGCAACAATACTACATTTCTTTCATCCATTCGCAAAACAAATAAAAATAGTCTTTTTCCTTTATTATAAAATATACAGGGGTATACACATGCATGACGATATATATTACGATCTGTTACACATGCGGTAGCGAGATCGAAGGGGGAAGAGAATGTCGAACGACTTCCGCATTACGTAACTTATTTGGTGGGTGATTTAAACGCGGCAAATCCAATCTAATGAGATTTCGCGAATTTACGATATAAGGAATTTGATACTAAAAGAAGAATGAGACTTGATATTGATTTTACGCACAAGCGTAGTTGAATAGGTTTGTTATATTTTACAGTTTCAGTTGATATAAGATTGAAATAAGAGTTGATTTTAATAAATTTTTTCTGAGCGAGTTATTTTATTGGTTCATATATATTGTAAAAAAAATCCAAAGAAGTATAATTGAACAGTAATTTTAGTAAGAGAAGACAATGTGACATAGCAAAACACTTAAACGCCCGTAATTTCCTGTCCATTTATCAATGAGCTCATATTATTACACAAAAGCAAATTAAGAAGATGAATTAATTCAACAACATGTAAATTTTATTGATAATATAATAATACTCTGAAAACCCACCCTATTCTTACTTCTGCATTTGTAATTCTTTCCAATGGCACCCGTGCAATATACACGCATCCATTGACAATATATAATTCGCTCCATTTTAACCCACTGCCTCGCTTTTTTTTCCTCCAGACGTACAAATTAACTGAAATCAATGAGGAGACCCAGACTCTTCTTCCGCAGAGTGACTTTTTCATTTACGTGAGAATTTACTGTCCGCTGAAGCATAATAGTAAGGATCGCGCGGCCGTAAGGACGACGCCCACGCTTTCGCTCCATAGCGTCATAGTTCTGTACGGCTCGCAGACACTGGCTGAGCTGAGAGATCAAATAGCCTGCGTCTCCGACCACTCGATATCGATGGAGATCAGCAAAGTGCCAGTCAATGTTACGAAGGGTAATGCCAAGGTGAGCTGCTGAAGCGATGGATTTTAATGGATGTCATATTCTCTGAGGGAATATTGAAATTCGGAGGCTAAAGTTTTAGCAGTATTGAACTAGCCAGATGCGTGTGCCTATGTGTTACCGATGACTTTGATTTCTATGTTATTTTCTTCTCTTATAATGATTTGACCTGTATATTTTCATTGTTTGGTTATAAAAAAAATTTGCTTCTGATATGTACTGTTACGTGTGGATATATGGACGAATATAAAAAGAACAAAATTAGCAAGGCGGCTGATTACAATATGACGCCGATTAGCAGAAAGACCAACGTAGCTGAGTGGTTAGAGTGTCTGATTTGCAAATTGACGAACTCGGTTCAAGCCCGAGTCCCGTCACTTTTTATTTAAATTATTTACGAGTCCTCACTCGTAACATTACAATTCCAAATTTTTTTCAGAATTCTTATATTTTATTGAAAAAATTTTTCAATGTTCTTTCGATCTTTCATTTACTTTATAAAAAGACGGAAAGTGCTCCAAAATAAACAAACAGTCCAACAATGTATTTTTAGGAATTAAAAACAGTACTTACATTGTTAAAATAAGGATAAAAATATCCAGAACCTCAGTTTTTTAACGTTGGTGTTTAATATGGCAGCTTTTTTCATATTCCTACATCCGAAAATCTATCCCAAAGTTTGAACAGAGACCGTGGTCCAGAGATATCTAAACTACCTTCTCCTAGTGATAGGTTTAAAAGATTTCTAAAACGGCAGCAGTTAAAAATAATATTGAAAAAAATTGATCTTTTTCATAAACATTATCCATCTATATCAGGGTTGTAGATTTTGCACTTCTTGCATCCGGAAGTCCAGGAATGCAAAGTGAGAGACTTAAGTACTAGTAACCCTGATCTATATTATATTAAAACAAAAAAAAAAAACAAAAATTTTGGAAAAGTTTAAATAACATTCATACGCTTTCCTAGTCTTTTACACGTAATAAACGCACTTATCTTTTCAGCACATTTACAAATCAGGTTTTTTCTTCATCGAAGATACTTTCTATAATGATTTTCGAAATCCTACAAATAAGGACAACAGCAGGGTTATAAGAGAGTGGGCACAATTTAGAAAGATGGCCACTTACAAAACGGCAAGAATGGAAGACACTACTATAGGTAACCTCGTACTACGATTTGGGCATCCCTGGGTTTATCAGCATCAGGGCGATTGTGAGCACCTGATTTGTTTTAGTAACGCTAGGTAAAATTTTTTATTTCTTAGTGTATACTATTTGGTGTACTATTTCCTCTTGCTGCTCACTAGATACTCTAAAAGTCCAATTACTCATTGGCTTTGTAGGTAGAAAAGGGCACTTTATCGCATGCATGAATTGAAAAAAAATTCTATTTCTTCCATTATTATATATTCATTAAACAATTAACAGACTTTATTCATCATTTATTCTAGGAACTAACTGTTGAGTTTTTTAAAATTTCATCACACTTGTGAAAATTTCATGCACTATCATTAATTATTTCAATAAAACCATCCCTCACTAGATTCGTGAATCCATCCGACGAAATCAACAGCTCCTGCTATCCCCGCATCGTACGCATAAAGCCAAAATCCAACTCGTACTGCATGACATGCGGTCTCTATAGCACCGATTGGATCATACTAAACCACAATCGCTTGCCTCACAATCCCTGCCAGCAGTGCGACAAGTGCTTCAAGTGTTACAACTACGTGAACGGACAGAAGATAAACTCATTTCTAGCCTATCCATACCCGCACGATCACGATCTGCAACTGGAGATCGCAGCTGTCAGAGAGAAAAAGGCCACGGAATTGGCGAAAAACAATAAGAGAAAACCATGGGCTCGGATTTTGGAGCCGCTGGCTGTTTGAAGATTCGATGTTTGATATTATTTTTTTTCCTTTGAGGGTTATAGTTGCGCAGCGATTATGTACCCTATATGTTCGATATTATTTAGGCTGTTGATGTTTTTGATGAAAAGTTTATTTTATTTGAATTTAAAAAAGTTTTTTTTATTACATAGTATTCTTTTTTGTTGTTGAAATTTCTTATTAAATTTTATATATTGTTAATACATAAATAGTTATATTTTTATATTGTTATACTTTTGCAATAAATCATATTAAATAGGCATATGTTTACAAATAAATCTTGTTGCATGCGATGTGGATTTTGTTTCATTATTATTTTTTGTATTATTAAATGATAAATGTATATAATTAAATAGATAACTGCAAAGTTTTATTTCAAAAGAGAAATTTTTTACTTGTTTTAAATTTTGCGGCACACACAACTTGGTACGAAGTTGGTAAGTATCAGTACGATATTTCGATATATCGATGTTCCAAATCATTTTCACGTTGGCAGTGCAGACTACAGTTCGCACGTGTTTATATACGGTTGTGTCGTGCTGACACATCTAACCTCTTTTTGAGGTCCCGGAGAATTCCAAACTATATGTTTATTACATTTATTTATTTTTAACAGAAAGAAAAAAAAATAAAAAAGGTAAACTATTCAAAAGTTTTAGTATTTATTTACTATATCATTTTCACATCTCATAGTTTACTATATTTAGAGACATAACATACTATAGTGATAAAATATGTAAAATATCTGCCTTTGACATTTAATGACATTTAATAAATTATAAGTATATCTCTATTATTTAATTCTATGTTTCTTAGCTACGTTGTTTTTAAAAATAATTTAAACTTTTTATTTTAATTCTAGTTCGACTAACAATTAAATTAAATTTTTTATAGCTAAAATGCCGAAGACACACTCAGCAGTGAAAGCTCCTCGGAAGCAGGGCTTTAATCGCTCTGGCCATAGTATGAATCCTGAAAGATCTACAGAGGGTCTTAAGGGAGTAGCAAAGGCCAGAACAAAAGGGACAATTAAGCGGCTTCAAATGTATCGTAATTCAAAGGCAAAGCGTAACAAGGTTGGAGAAATTCTCACTCCTGCTCCCTTTCAAGGATGGCATGCATCAGGAACTGTCTCAAGAGTCGAACCTTCGCCAAAATGGTTTGGAAATTCTAGGGTAATTTCACAAAATGCGCTTCAGAAATTTCAAAAAGAACTTGGTGCAGTTAAAAAAGACCCTTATCAAGTTATTATGAAACCTTCTACATTACCTGTTACATTATTAAACGAAAAAGCAAAAAATGCTAAAGTACACATTTTAGAGACAGAAAGTTATGACAGAGTATTTGGTCCTAAAAAACAAAGAAAACGACCAAATTTGGAAGTGTCTTCATATGATGAATTGACACAAAAAGCAGAAGAAAACATAGATGTTTATGATAAAGAAAAGGATGAAAAAGATCATGATTTAGTAAGACCAGATGAAGGTGTTAAGGATGCCCAAAGGGACTGGGTTATGGCTGCTGGACAAAGTAAAAGAATTTGGAATGAATTGTACAAAGTTATAGATTCTTCAGATGTGGTTTTACAAGTTTTGGATGCAAGAGATCCAATGGGAACTCGTTCACCTCCTGTAGAAAAATACCTTAAAAATGAAAAGGCTCACAAACATTTGATTTTTGTTTTGAACAAGGTAGATCTTGTTCCTACATGGGTTACTCAAAGATGGGTTGCAATTCTCAGTGCTGAGTACCCAACTATTGCTTTTCATGCTTCATTAACACATCCATTTGGAAAAGGTTCATTAATTAATCTATTACGTCAATTTGCAAAATTACATATTGATAAAAAACAAATCAGTGTTGGTTTGATTGGATATCCAAATACAGGAAAAAGTTCAATAATTAATACTCTGAGGTCTAAAAAGGTGTGCAAAGTAGCTCCAATAGCAGGTGAAACAAAAGTATGGCAATATGTCACTCTTATGAGAAGAATCTATTTAATTGATTGTCCTGGAATAGTCTACCCTTCAGCAGAAACAGATACAGAAAAAGTTTTGAAAGGTGTAGTGAGAGTTGAACTGATTCAGAATCCTGAAGACTATATTGAGTCTGTTTTAGAAAGAGTGAAACAAGAATACATGATTAAAACTTACAAAATTCCTGAATGGACTGATCATGTAGATTTCTTAGAGAAGCTTGCTCGTAGATCTGGCAAGTTATTAAAGAAAGGAGAACCTGACATAAGTCAAGTGGCCCGTATGGTATTGAATGACTGGCAGCGTGGTAAGTTACCATTTTATGTGGCCCCCGCTGGGTTTGTAGAACCACTTTCAAAAGAAACTATACCTGAAGAAGTTGCCACTATTAATGCTAATACTGTATCTGAAACGACTGAAAAAGATTTGAGTTCCAAAGTAGAATCAGAAAAACCTGCAGTGATTCAAGACTTTAGAAAAATCAGAGTAGGTTTGCCGTACTCAAAGGATGATATGAGAACAGATTTGATTATGCCACTGGATACATCTTTAAGTGAAAAAAATACAAGCAGAAACACAAGTTGCTGTACATCTATTGCCACTGATTCTTGTGGGGAAGATTCAGAAGAAGAAGAAGAAGAAGAAGAAGAGAAAGAAAATTCTGTAAATAAGGAAAATGAAAATGATAGTATTAATAATGAATCTATAAATACATCAAAAACTGATGTTAAGGAAAGTGATTCGTATTCAGACTCAGAAGAAATTAAACTTCCTCTAGAAAAAGACACTTTGCTCCAAAGTGCATATGATGAATTTGAAGATGAACCTATGGATTCCAGTGATAGTGAAGATGAAAAGCCAGTCAAGAAGAAAGCAGTGTCAACAAGTGGTTCTTTCAATGTATCAGATTTGGGCAAGGAGCAAAAGAAACTTACTGCAAAACAAAAGAGGGCAGTAGAGAGAGCGAACAAAAGAAAGAAGATTGGAAGCAACTTTTACGAAGTTTCCAATGTCAAGAACAGAAATCGAAATCGAAAAGTACCTAAGATAAAAAGGACTTAGGAATATTAGGTTTAAAATTTTGTAAATTATATATATACATATGAATAAATTTTGTTAATATTATACTTAATTTTCATTTGTTTTGTCCTATTAAAAAAATATATTAAAGACGCTCACCAACTGTATAATTAATTGTAATCAAAAGTTTCGGCTCAGTCGTTTGCTTCACGAGCTCTTCGCAAAAAAAACGCTACTTTGGATTAGAATAACTCGAAAATAGTATCGCTGGGAATCTCCATTTTTGAGTATATGTTATTGTTTATTTATCTAAAAAC
>JAYJLV010000032.1:2735517-2750818 GCA_036873485.1 Torymus texanus | reverse complement strand
ACAATAAAGCGCATTATATATATATATATATATATATATATTCACACATTCGCCCCGTGGGTGTAATACAAGGTGGTTTAAAACTTACAGCACATAAGTACACGGGAAAGCTCGAGCGCGTGAGCTGAATGAACTGAGCGATCCAAGTGAAATCTTATGAGGCGTATATAACGCCGCGTACATATATATATATATATATATATAATCCCGCGTGCACTTTCACACCCTCGTTCGTGTAGAGCAGTATACTGTATAACTTCCTCGGGACTCGCTTACTCTTCCAGTTAAAAAGAAAAAAAAGAAGAAGAAAGGGTTGCGAATGAATTATCGGCCCGGTGTTTAACGGGTAGGTCACGTGGAATGAGCGAAAATACGTGCGTTTATTGCTGTATAACGATATTACACAGTGTATAATACGTAATGAAGTTAAACGCTTTGTGTATATGCATGTAATGACGCTCTTTCGTGTAGAAGAGAAAAAGAAGAAGAAGAAGAAAAAGAAGAAGTAGAAGGATAAAGAAAATCAACGCGGTAACCGCGAAACGTAAATTCATCCTCTTTCTTTCACGCGCGAACAAAAAGAGATGCTCTCGTCTATACACACACACATACACACACACATACACACACACGTGCATATATATACTGTCTGTGAGGGCGACGGCGAAAAGTCGAAATCCTCTCGCCGACACTTTTCCGCCTCTCGTCGCGCACAAAGCCCCGGAAAAGCATCTCGCGGGACGACTTTTGCGCGTCTCTTTCTCTTCTTCCTCACCCTTTTGCTTTATCTCTCTCTCTCTCTCTCTCTCTTTCTTTCTCTATATACCTATACACTCTGACACGCGTATACACGAGACAAAATCTCTCCTCCCCGCACGTTCGATATTACGCTGGTAATTAGTCGTGTTTCTATATGCTATACGGCAGAACGCGTATTCAATAGTACATATATATATGACGTGTATAATACACGCGCGCGCGTTTGTGCAAGTGTGGACACCCCGCGGTGTCGAAGCGTCGCTTTTTCTTTTGCCATTGTATACTGAGCGAGCGAAAGAGAGAGAGAGAGAGAGAGAGATCGAAAGAGAGAAGTTACGCGTGCGCGCATATGTGAGCAAGAGGCTTTATTCATATATAGATATATGTATATACATACACGTCGCCGATGGAGAAAGCAAAAGCGATTGTATTCTTTCGCGATTGACGGGAGAAAAGAGAGCGAGTGTGTATGTGTTTCCAAGAGAGAATCGCGTAAAAGACTGTAGGTGTAATTGATAAACAGTAAAGGAGATGTGACGCGTGTATTGCAAAGAAGGTGATAATTAAATTTTTCGATAGAGCAGGTCCCTGAATGAGTTATTTTGCAGTCACAAAAAAAAATATACCGATATATAATTACACTGAGAAAAATTACCATACTGTCTCGTAAAGTCACCACAGACTGTGAAAAACCAATAAATTACTATATTTTACAGTAAATTTTATAATACGGTATCGTAAATTTTCCCATAATTCTAGCCAAATTTTTTATAAAGTATGATAATTTTTATAAAGCATTTAATAAATTTTTACTAAACTTTTTTCTCAGTGTATAGTTATGAAAAACTGAAGAATCTTTGTAATGTTATATAGTACCGGAAGAGAGGGAATAAGAGCCCTTCTTATAATTATACTCAAAGGAAAAGCTTTGTAACATTGAATATTACTATTAGAAGGAGTAGATATTACATTTTCATGCTCGTCCGAGTGAATTTCTTAATTATAACGTAATATAGTAGTAACCTTTACTCTATATTGCCTTTAAAATACAATTTTTCTCTACTCCAACCAAACGTTAGAGAAATTTCATATAGCCGTTAAAATAGTCAAAAGCGAATCTTTAAAAAATTTCTCAATTACATTAATATATAAATCCAATAACGCACCAAAAATCCTATAATATTCCGTCGCTCACTTTCATGCGTTCCATCACATTCGAAAATCACGACCACCACTAGAGCGACGGCTGCACGATTACACATCCACTTTAACTTGAAAACGTCAGCTCGGTTATACACACACACACATACACACACACACACACACATGTACGTAACCTCGGCGAAACTACGGCATAATTAAATTTTTCGCGCTAGCAGTAATGAAGGGCAGCCCTCGAGCCTAATTAATACAAGACCCAAAGGAAACACAGAGAACGGGAATGGGAAAGAGAGAAAAATACAAGTGCGCGCGGGCGATCGCCTCCGTCGACTTTGATGTCGCGCGAAATCAAACGCGTCGTTGCTGTTGTTATAACGCGCACCAACATCGCGACGACGACGACGACGTGGAGGAGAGAATATCGTATATAGCTTTTGACATGCATTTGAAAAAAAATTATTTCGCACGGTGGCGCGACGCGACAAAGGGATTAATATTGTATAATACTGCGTTCATTCCGTAGGAAAGAATTGTTTCGATCGGGTTGTTAATTTTCCCAACTGTATTTGTGTATATAGTGGTTAATTAATGTAGTTTTGACTTTGGATTAACGTATCTAATGGCGCTCATAAATATTGTTAACTTGTATGACAAGTTTATCTAGTCCAGGACGAAAAAAAAACCCTACAAATCGTGATGGACACACCCTGAAATGAATTACATAAAACACATAATTCCACGAAAAAAAAACAATCTGACCTATCTGCTATCTCTTATGTAAGTAAGATAATGAATTGAATTGCATTGAAAGAATTTTTCCAGGAAAATTACCATGAAATTCGCGTTAATCTGATCACTGCAGAATTTTACGAAAACTTTTATAATTATTACTGCGATTTCAAGAAAATTTATTATATATATGCATCAGGTGAACTTTCACCGTTAATACTATGCTGCGTAAATTTTCGTGATACATTCAATAACAATTGTAGAAATTTTTTTTGTTGTGTCAGGGCTAATTTTTATTAACCTAAGCTTCGGTAATAATTTTATTCTCGATTGATGGACATGTGAGTTATATATATATATATATATATATATATATATGCTACGGTAATACTGCCCGTGGTTGTTAGGGATGGCACGACCATGCACATAATCTCAATAATATCGATAATTACATGATAGCTTCTAAAACTTTTTTAGCAAAATTTAAAGCAAAATATTATTTAGGAACTAACATTTCTATTAATATTGCTAATAATAGGTACTTAAAAATTGTACACATATTGTGCGAGAATCAAAATACGCGCTCTTATAATAGTATATGCAGTTTCACAAACGCTTGATGCCGATGAATAAGACGCTGAGTCATGCCAGATATAGTAAAACGACAACTCGGATTTGTTTCAATAGATAACGTAAGATGAAAATTATATATAACTTATTCAGTATGTCGAATTGGATACAGATACAAACTATATCTTGAAGTCGACTAAAGTTATTTGTGGAAAAAAGAAAGAAAGAGAGCATCAAGAAAGATGGATGAACGTGCGGTCGGTCGGGTGTTAATCGGACCGCGAGCCGATGCGAATCGACTTGGGTAAAGTTGTAAACGATGTGTCCGCGCGTGTACGTCGTATGTGGAGAGAGAGAGAGTCGAAGGGGTGAGAGGAAGAGAACGGAGGATGAGACTCGTGCGCGTTCTTCGTTCTTGGTTTTCATTTTTAGTGAGCGAGGCGACCGAGATAAGGCTTGCAAAGTGTGATCGACGGGCGTGATGGAATTTTTGCGCAAAAATTGATAACGTTACAGAATATTTTTGTCGTTCGGTTGCCGTGTATAAGATGCAACATGATGTTGATCGTGTAAAATGTGATGGATTTTACGTATTCGATCGAGTGTATATAGTATATAAAACGATGTAAATATAGTTTCCGGCTTATATATAAATGCAACCACAATAAAAACAGAAACAAATTCCCGTTAAACAAAACTATATATTCTCATCTACACACATCAACATTATAACTTACTTCACGCAGTTAAATAATCTTTGTAAATCGACACCTATATAGGTATCCCACAAAAAACTCAAGTCCCCACTCTTTTGCACTCCTTATATCTGTGGCTTCCCGGAATAACCGAATAACTTCACTTTTCGAGTTTTCGAGAAAAATGGGTTTTAATGTTCAAACTTATACGTAAGATCGGGAGAAACAAGATATAGTCCTCCTTCTCAATACCGCCGCGGTTTTTTCTCTTCAATTAAATTGTTGATAATAGGATTGGAGGGAGAGGACCGTGGCGGTATTGAGAAGGAGGACTGTAAAGTCGCGATACTTGACTAATCAATTGACACATTCAAAACATATATTTACACGCTGGTTTTAAAAGATTATGCATTTTCTGATGCGTTCAAAACGAGTAAGAACTCAATAAAAGTATCGACTTATCTGGTTATTCCGGGAACTCTGGACTTATCGTATAGTGCCGGTCACATTTATTTTAGAACGTATTCTTTCATTTAATTATATGAAACGGGTCAATAAATTACAAAATTAGCAATTATCCAATGAATTCTTCTAACTTATTCAAGAACTTTTTATTTTTGCGACATTTCTATTTAATTTACGACCATTTATATTGTATTTGTATTGTATACTAATATTGTAAAATTTTTAAATATTTATAATTTGAAAGTGTTTAGGAATTTTTTAAATAAACATATACATATAAGCCATCATATTGACATTCAATTTATATAGATAAAATAAATGATAACTATACGATAAACGAAAAAAAAAATGATGGACTTATCTGGTTATGTTTCGGGTGAATTGTAGCTTTACGGCAATATTTTTGCTACTACTGAAAGTAGTAAAAAGGCCTATTTGAAGATACAAAATTCGGGATTATCTCGATTTTCAAAAAAAGTGGACTTATTCCGGGAAGCCACAAATATATACCAACACCACAACAACGACACGACATCATTTCACACCCACCCGTTCGTTTACAATACACGTTATGTTACCCAAAGTCCAGACTACCGAACAGACGAACTATATATATATATATATATATATATATATAGTTAGTAGTGTGTAGCAGGGAAGTCAGTCGGGCGCGCGGTTAATTCACACTGTAATCCCTCTTGCGAAATATATGTATATAGGCGTCGTACCGATGGCTCGTTCAAGAATGTGATAAAGTCTTTTTACTGAGAATTCAGCATGGTTAGCAGGAGGATGATCCTGGTGGATTAAGCCGAGCGACGACTAGGTGTGCGGGGCCACCATGGTTTCCGGAAGTTGAGAAATTGAAGCGCCCTCGTATATTTGTTTCATTTGTTAGGCATTCTTTAACTATTTTTTATGTATTTTACCAAAGAAATTGGAAGTTAATTTATAATTTATTCACATGGAACAGTATAAGTTTCACTGTATTCCAATCGCATATCGGAATTCAAATCCCATGCTCTATCAACCGATGTAAGCATTTAGGACAATATGGCTTTTAGGAAACTAATTATATATATATTATATACATACACATACCACAATGTAATTAGTTTCATAAAAGCCATCATCATAAATGATGTCATTACGAAATTTTGTTAAACCCCTATGTACACCCAACCGCACGCCGCTTACTCACAAATCACTCGACGTAACAAAACTCGACGCAGACACATATACCAGCAGCATCTCAATCAAAATTGATCCTCAACTCCTTCGCCAATTACATCACGCGCCATTCATTCTCCACTCTCTCTTTCTCTCTTCACATCATCACCACCACTGCCACCATGACAAAGAGCCTCTGCAGCTAACAAAAAGGATCCCTTGTCGCTCTCTCTCTCTCTCTCTCTCTCTTTTTCTCTCTTACCCGCAGGATGCACGTAAGCAGGATACCCCTCGCACTAATTATCGCACTTAGCGCGCTTCCACCCCCGTCCGGTATAGGCTTCACCTTCCCCCACCTCTCTAATTTTTTTTCCTTTCCTTCATATATATATATATACGCACAGAAGTTGAGCCTCTCGGTTTTTTCGCGCACGTGTATATATATCGTACTCCTATGCAAATGATAATTACCACACTCGACTGTACTCGCGATCTTCATGTATATCACGTCGAGAGCTTGTATTATGTATATATAAATACATACGTGCGCATGTAGCTGGAATATATATTTTTTTTTCTATGCGTAGAAGTTGGATCCGTCGCACCTAATTAAGATTGCAAGTGTGCATTTCTTTTTTCGAAAAAAATAATTTTTTTTTTCTTCTTATATTTATTTTCAACCTTTTTTTTGTTATGCATTAATGTTGGGTATTGACGCGTTGGTGCGCGATATATCGGATAAATATTGCTCGACTTGCTGTGCAATTGACACATTTTCTTTTAAAACGAAAACAATCCCTCGCGATCGCGTAAAGTATATGTATATGTATACGCGAGCTAGGGGGGGTTATATACGTTTCGCGTTTGTGTATATATATATATATATACATTTGCTCTATTATTCATATAGAATAAGACGAAAAAAAAAACAACAACAGTGCGTGACGTCAGAATCTTCCGATAAACAACTGATACGTTACGTTACCTAACAATCCCTCTTCTCCCCTCTACCGGTATACGCATTCTTTATTCATTCTCCTCGCGTGATCATATTCATTATAACAAACGAATTCCACCATCGATTCATCGACCAAAATTCACGCGAGTTACAATTCTATAGTAATTTCTTAACGACGATAAACACATACCGCATATATATATATATATATATATATATATATATATATATATATAAATTGGCCAATAAATCGCAGTGCGTACGACCGAAAAAAAAGAAACAAATATGCCGAATACTCGCTGGGCCATCGTCACATATGCGCGCAATGATGACACAAGTGTACATGAACCGCAATTTTTCCTAACAGCCGCGTCACATCATCCATACATATATACATCTATATATCCAGTAATAGGTGTAACGCACGAGTTTTTCCAGTATCTGTGGTCGTATTTAATATCAGTCGGCTATTTGAATTTGTCACGTATGCGTCGTCGGGAACGTCGTGCGCGCGCTAAATTTTTATTTTTTTTCATTAGTCATAGTTGATTTATGAAGTTTATTATCGCCATTCGTGAATTTTAAACTCGTCTCGTCGAATTCCTCCTTCTCCTCCTTCGTCATATCAAAGCAAATGATATTTTTCAAAAAGCTGCTAAACATCCGTTGCACGGAGATTCGCATACTAGTTGGGCGTTGGTAATCACGCTCGCTCTCTTTCTCTCTTTCTCTCTCTCTCTCTCTCTCCGGCTGTGATTTTTTCAGTATTCGGACAGTGATATTTAATAATCTTTTTTGTTTCCGTTTCTTCCGTATTTGTTTTTTTCGTAATTGAACGTGCTAAAAGTGAAACAATTATTGTATATGTGAAATATATCCGTATACGATATACTATTAGGCATTTATATATTTGTACCATATTGATTTCGAAGATCGCAAGTGCGCGAGGCTGTGACGTTTTGTTTGAACAAACTTGTTTAACACGTTCACGTGGCGGGAAGTGATTGTGTGCTTTACCTCTGACGGCGTGCAACAGTGTGACACAACAAAAATTTATCGTAATGCTTCATTTTTTTTAACGTTGTTATTATTATATCTTACTCGCTAATATTCTAATATACATACACACACACACTATCACGCATTCGTATAATATAATCTCAGCGAGTCTAATATATATTTATGTACAACGATACGTCGTGAACGAAGACAACTAAGAATGGGGCCATAAAGTTTGGATTCTGTTGCAGTGACCGGAAGTGTAGAAAGGCCCGAAGATTCTGCCGTCGCAGCAGCTCGGCGCTGCGGTCGCCCCATGGCCGGGCGCCACCGGCCTCCTGGCCTCCGTCACCGCTGACGACATGGCACATAAGGGTGAGTTGCGCTCCGGCGCTTTTCATTATGTTTATCTGCATACCTTTCCTCCCTTTCCTTCATGCATTTGTTCGATTACTCTGCGAGATTTGTGTATGTGTGTGTGTGTGTGTATAAATTACATACTTATTGTTCTTTTTGGTTTTTATATAATTATTTTCTCCCTATCGTAGAAAATTAACCATATTTTATAGGTAGCGTGGTAATTAAATAGAAGCAATTTTAACAAAAATCATGACATAAAAGCGATATAATTCATCCAAGATTTACTAATACTTAGAATACCCATTTCATGGAGTATAAATACCAAAATAATCTATAAAGTTAACTGAAAAACTTACAATTAACATTTATACCGGGGATGATGAATTACGTAATCGATGGAATGCGCTAAGTTTTTATCGAACGCTATATATATATATATCTATATTGTAATGAGAAATGTTCATAACATATTTTAGCTATCAAATTGTAGAAAATTGGCTGTGCTAGGAATCCTTATTTAATAAAAGTAGAGTTTTTATTATTACTAGCAGTGTCAATACGCCCTATCATGGTCCAATAAAATTTTACATGTCCATCTCAAATTGACCAATCACAATCATTAGAGGTGACAATCTCAAGTCCATCTCTTTTTTATATAGGAAATTGTAAAGCGCGAATGATATAATTCCTATAGTTACATTTCAATTATTCATTATAGGACCATCACTCGCGTCTAGTCGACAAAGTGCCGAATTCATCTTGCCGCGCGATAACTTGGCAAAAGTGGTTGAGAACGTATCATTCATTATTCGAAGTGTTACGTATCTCCAAATGATGACCAATCTCGCTTGCATTTCCTATTAGCATTATTATTATCATAATTATTATCGTAATTTATTATAAATTTTATTAATTATCAAAAATCGAAAAAATTCATTTCACCCTACGCACCTCGTTATCATTCTTTCCACTCTCTCAAATAATCCTAAAGACCAATACCAGCATGCACGCGAATGTGAAATCGTTGAAAAAATAACTTACTTCTCTCTCTCTCTCTCTCTATACCTTTTATTCTCCTTACATTCTATCTCATGGCATCTCACCACCACCTCTTCCTTGCCCTCCAAAAGTGAACGACCAGATTGCCGCTTGCGCGCGATCGCGCTGCTAAGGCGTTTAACCCCATTAGTCTTGAATGGGCCTATCCCCCATCTTCTTCTTCTTCGTCGTCCCTCTCTCTCCCTCTATCCACGGTACTTACCCTCAGTTTCCCGGCAGCGTGCGCGACGACGTCGTCGTCTCGCCACTGCTGCCGCTGCTCACTTCACGTATTGATTTCCATTCTCTCTCTCTCTCTCTCGGCCTTTTTTCCCCGCACTTTCCGTAGGAGAGAAGTCGTTTGTCGCGAGACGGAGAGAGAGAGAGAGAGAAAGAGAGAGAGAGAGAGAGAGAGAGAGAGAGAGAAGCGACCCTTGACTTTGAGAGATCGTAATTAGGATAAAGGAAAGCGTGTGTGCAGGGGATGAAAAAAGGAGAAGAAGAAGTAGAAGGCAGAGGAGGATGTATTAATGAGAGGGATTTCCAAGGGACAGGGATAAGCTGGAAAGAGAGTTTGTGTCCGGTAAAGATGGGATATAAACATATTGTATATACGCATATATATAAGGATAAGGTTTGCTTTGTATGGGAAATTTTATAGCTATATGCGTGTAACGGTGTAAGGAGCTTTATAACAGTTTGGAAAGTAAGTGATCGTCTTTTTATCGCGCGTAATCCTCGATCACCCGAGAATCTACAAGTGAACAAACAATTCCGCGTATGGTAGCATAAGCGATCGGTATATATAGAGGAGCGAAAGCGGAAAAGTAGAAAAGTAAGTTTTCGCGAAGAACATCGCGTACTTATCGATCCACTGAGCGGTACGTGTGTGTATATATATATATATGTGCAAAACTGCATTCAGAATATCATTCGATTCCGGCCATGATAAAATTCTCGTAAAATTCAATCATTATTATGAATTAATCTTCTAATTTTAAAGCTATCACTTGGTATATTAAAAAAAAAATAAACATTACTCCTCGTAACAGCACCGAATATACATGGCGGTCTACTCTAAACTACCACGCGACGCGCATAGTATACGTCAGTATATAAACACCGAGCAGTATAGCGTCCTTCCTTCCTTCCTTCCGAGGAGATACACTCACGCGCGGATGATCGATCGCGCGACAAATTGCGTTTCCGCGGTGTGAAACCTCGCAAGGTTCTCTCCCTCGCGTGCGTGTAAATTTTGTATATAACTTTATATAGTCCGATGATTATATCATTGATTTACAGTTTGAAATTTTAGACGAATATTTTCAAGTCGGTAGTTTTGTTTCTTTTCATCGTCTATATATACGTATTTCTATATTAGAACGACAAGATTCATCTAAAACTTTATACAAATAGCATATAAACTGATCATCGTATACGTGAAAAAAAAAGTTCTATTATTTCCCGTTCACTTTCCCCGCATATATGTGAAATTCTACGGAAAGTTTCCTCTAAAACAGTCGTAAAAATGACGAAAAAAATATTTGCAGGCACGCCTCTGAACTAATTATTTTCTTGTTCTATGTCAGAAGAGACGAGAAAAATTTGGAATCAAAGAAAATGCCCTCATAACACTCTTTTATCGCCAAATCAATTTCTTTTATAGGAATTTAACATGGGAAAAATCGACGGAAAATAGTCACCAATATCAACATCATTTTTTGCGATTTTCAAATGCATTATGTAACTTTGCACAGAGTTCCAAGCTTAAATTAAAGGTTTATTCTTCTACTTAAACTGCTTTGTTGTGGAAAACTCGTTGGCATATTTGGGATTTTAATATTGGTTGATGATTGGTGACTATTTTTCGTCAATTTTTCCCATGTTAAATTCCTATAAGAGAAATTGATTTGACGATAAAAGAGTGTCACAAGATCATTTTCTTTGTTTTTCCAAATTTTTCTCGTCCCTTCTATGATCCATAAAACAAGAAAATAATTAGTTCAGAGTCGTGCCTCCAAATATTTTTTTTTCGTCGTTTTTACAACTGTTTTAGGGAAAACTTTCTGTAGAATTCCATATATAAGTATAGACCACGCGTGTCGCAGAGATCATTGATCGCTCCTGAATTTCCGAGTGGACGAGCGAGTTCCTTCCCGAAGATTGTCGGTCTCTCCCTCTATCTTCTGAAAACGCGCGCGAGGCCATCAGTAGCATTGACACTATATATATATATATATACACACACACACACACACACACACACACATTACGGCACGACGACGACCCCTTCGTACGGGAGCTACGAGTTTTAAGCTGACGCGCGCTAAAAACTGTTAAAGTTCGGGGCGAAGGAGGCTGCCAGTCGATGACGAGAAAAAAAAAGGTTCTTTTGGACTATACACACAGACATACATATATATAGAATTGTCTATGCGCACTTGTGAGAATTTACAAATCCAAATAATCACTTATATTTCTCTTTTTATAAGATTGGTTGTACATAGAAATATCTTTAAATAGAAAAATATGTTTTCAAGAATTTAAAATTAATATCTTGTAAGGGCGCTTTCGAAGGCACTTGTAGCATGCGTGGCACGCGCGCCCTTGAACAGACACCTCATCGCGCATATCTCAAAGTATTCACACTGTCGGCATCAAAGCTACCGCCGAACGGCATCATGCGCATTCATTCATTCACCCTGCGTGCAACACCCCTGCCGATATCAAACTTTCTGGTCTCCTCCATCTTTCAAAAAAAAAAAAAGATCTCTCAATACCAAGAGAGAGAGAGAAAGAAAAAGAAAGAAAGAAAGAAAGAAAGAAAACGTCGCGCGAGCGCAACCCCTTGACGCGTGCGCCGTCTTTTTCCGCTTTTCACTCGCCCGCTTTTACTTCTTCCTTCTTTTTTTATCCTTTGTGCGCCCGTCTCTCTCTCTCTCGCCCGGACTTTGTACCTTCTTCTTCTTCTTCTTCTTCTTCTTCTTCTGCTACTTAAAAGCGTCGCTGCTGCTCACTTTTTCCCTTCGAGTACCGGCGCAGCTGCGTGCATTTTTTTTTCGCTGTTGCACAATCACGAAGGATGCGCGCGCGCGCGCGCGTAGCAGCAGCAGCAGAAGCTTCGAGTGAGGTGATACGGAACGTCGCACGGTAGTGACGTAGCAATGCAGTGATGCTTTCATGTGCGGTGCTTTGAAGTAATTAAGAGAAAGAAAAGGGCTGGGTGAAGAGAGAAGAGAGATGAAGGATCGTTTGCGGAGGGAATTATTTGTGTATATATATATATAATAAGCAGGTGAAGAAAAGCAATGGAGTCGGTTGGTCGTGTAGAGGCGTAGAAGAGCAATTGATGGAATTAGAGTCGTGGTTGTTACACCGGTTGTTGGAATTGTAGAGTATATCACTGAGAGAAGGATTTATTTATAGTTAATATGCGATAGTTGATTTCGGCGAAATATCCAAATTCCTTACTGTAAAGATGCCGCATATTAACAGTTAATATGCGATATTTATAGTTAATATATTTCTCTCCAATTTTGTTTAATATATTGTCTTATTTAATATGAATAAATCCTTCTCTCAGTGATAGTTTTTATTTCAATCACAATACGTAATCATATATATAAGCAACAGTACATATAAATATATGGGTAACATATTTACATGAAAATCCTCATTTATACTATATAACCACCGCCTCGTAATGAAGGCCCCCACTTCTTCGCTCACTCGGTACACCATTATATACTTGAACTTCGTACTGTCCTCCTGTCTCCTCCTCCCATCCCCCTCCTCTCTTCCTTAAATCTCTTGAAAAAACACATCGGCAGATAAGGCTTTCGTTATACATCTCATCACCGTTCCTCGGCCTACCCCCCCCTCTCTCTCTCTCTCTCTCTCTCTCTCTTTCTTTGCATAAAGTAATCGAAATTGGTCTTCGGCGCTCGAAGCGAAATCGAGGAAAAGACGGGCGGGACTGTACGTCTTGCATCGAGTGCGTTCGACTGTGAAATTCCCTCTTCAAACAGACTACTACCTCTCTCCCATTCCCTCTCTCTCTCTCTCTCTCTCTCTCTCTTCACCTCGCCCTTCTACCTCCTGTCCCCTTTGCTTCTGCCTGGCACATTTTAGCGTGCGGGCGACGGAAGAGGTAAACTCGAAGAGAGAGAGAGAGAGAGAGAGAGACGCGTCGTGGAATTCGGCAAAAGCGGATGTATCCCCGGTACACGTACGCGGATGGCTGTAAACTGAAGGAAAAGGAGAAAGAGGTGGAGGAGGAGGAGGAGGTGAAGGAGGAGTGTGTTTCGTCGTTCGTATACAGTCGTCTTATTTTCGTTTTATGCGGGTGTGTGTGGTGATGCTGCTGTGAGAAGAGGAAGGGTTTTAGAAAAGGGAGCGCGGTGATGACAAGTTGGTACTGCTGGCCTTGTTTGTAAATTTTCAGGAAACAAAGTTATACTGAAAGATTCTGAACGAAATAGCGCTTTATTCTTAAATATATACCAATATAATTATAGATTTTTCTGTATTTTCAAGTTATGTTGTAAGGTATATGCAATGAGAATTAAATTATCTATACATATATATACACACACACACACACAATATCATCTTAAATATTACAAATCATATGTGATTATTATTGTTATTATCTTATCCTTTTACATTTAAAAGGGTATATCAACGTTAATATACGAAAACACTTCCACGTATCAGGTATTAAAAAAAGACATTTTCATCGATGAACCGCCATCAAAATTGAGCATCCAAACTAACCTCTATATTTTTTTTTTTTTTTTTTTTTTTTTTAAACAAAAGAAAAGTCTATATTCCCTCGTTCCAAAGCACATAAACCGCACCCCCTGCTTCCTCCTCGCCCTTCATATACATATAATCCAATCGCTTTTCCATCGACTCTCTCGCCCATCGCCATTTCTTCTCCTTCCCCCTACTCTCTCCGATAAGACCGTCACACTGTCCCCTCTATACCACTACTCACACTCCCACATACACATACGCACATACATATATATATATATATATATATATATACACACATCGGCCGTCGCGCAGAATTCGCTAGCAGCTGAGAAAGAGAGAGAGAGAGAGAGAGAGAAGACGCGCAATGGAAAAAGCGTCGAGGCGGTTTGAATTTCAAAGCGGTAGGAATTTCAGATAGCACGTGTGTCTGTCTGTGTGTGTCGCGTTCTGCATGCGCCGTCGTTTTCTTCTATTTTCTCTCTGCTCGTATAGGGGCGCGTTTTCTCCCCGTGCACGTTCGCGACGGAAAAATAAGACAATCCTGTGCCGTTGGTGCCTCTGCTACTGCTGCTGCTGCTGCAACGCTTTTTCTTGGAGAAAAAGATGTATGTATGTGTGCACATGAGTAGAGGTATATTTATGAGAATCCAAGAGATTCGGTGCTTGAAAGGTTGCCAAAGCTTCGGTTTCCACGAATTCGTCGATGGACTTTGTATATGTGAGTTGGTGGTGTAGCTGTCTCGAATATGGGAGAATAAAAATATTTGTATCGAGTATAGTTATTATATAACAACGTTTTCAATAAATATTATTGAGACTTTTAGATATTTAACAAGACTCCATCGAATGTACAGATATATGTAAAAGCTTATATGTATATATATGCATTGCTCACCATTTAATAATCTACAATGTAAGCTTTCGAATCACCAAGAACAAATCTTATTCGCACTTTCATCCCTCCCGCTTATCGTTCTCAAAATTAAATCGCGTATCTAACAGGCCGTCGCCGCAAGAAACATCGGAAATCCGCGCAACTTGCCATCCTCTCAACACCTCTACTTTCTTTTTTTTTTATCTTCCGCTCGCTCGCTTCGTGTCGTCGCGCCGGCTTTTTGCAGCCGCCAAACGTTTATATCGTACAGCCGCTCGACATCTTGGATCACTGCCATGGAGCGAGCGAACGCGTTCACGCCAATTTGCTCTCGCGGGTAAGAGAGAGAGAAAGAGAGAATGGAAGGAAGGATCTCTAATTCAGACTGATTTATATAAGCGCGAGTTGGGGGGAGGGGGGGTGAAAGTGTTGAAAAGATATGTGTCGGTTAGGTGAAAAAGAGTGATGATTTATTATATACGCGATAGTCGCAGGTCACGTGCGGTATATAACGTGAAGTGTGGAAAATGGCACGTGACGTTGGATATAATTTTGAGAGAGAGAAAGAGAAATTTATACGTGGAGATTGGGGAAAATTAAGTGTTCTTCAGTTGTAGGAGAGTGAACGGAAAAAAATAAAACAGTAAAAGTAATAATAATATTTGTCTGCATTTCAAAAGGAAAATTCTATTTTTAGGCACGACCTCCCCGGGAGGGCCTTATATATTCACCAGAGTAAAAGTCGATGTTTATGGATTATCT
>JAYJLV010000032.1:2664437-2704490 GCA_036873485.1 Torymus texanus | reverse complement strand
ACCCAGGCCGAAAATACCACATTCCCGTTTTTGCGCCGGGAGGGAATGTAGTACTTTCGGCCAGGGTATGGCGAAAAGTAAATTATGAAATATAGTAGTAAATACCTATATTTGAAATTATTGAAGAGGAAAATCAATCCTTAAAAAAAAAACTTGAATGTATCCTATTATATAACTATACTATATTCTAGAAAGGCAATGATTAATATAAAATAAGTACATTTTAACTTCAAAATTATAGTTCTAGCATATATTATACTTAGCAATTTGCAAATATTATTACATTGACCATGTTTCCCACAATATAACGATCTTTACTTCTCAACTAAATATATTTATATACACATAAAAACCTGTAAATCACCATGAATTAACCATTCCGCCCACTTGGATTCTGTTCGCAGTAGCCGAGCTCGAAGGTGGCGCTCACTCGGACGAGACGAACAGCGGCGGTGACAATAGCAACGCCGGTAGCGTATCCGGAGGTGCCGACGACGACCAGGCACGATTACGCTTGAAACGCAAACTTCAGCGTAACCGTACGAGCTTCAGCAATGAGCAAATCGATGCTCTAGAGAAAGAATTCGAGCGCACCCACTATCCGGATGTGTTTGCGCGTGAGAGACTAGCCGGGAAAATCGGCCTCCCAGAGGCGCGGATACAGGTATCGTATAGAGTTTACTATTTTATTTCTTCAATTTATATAATTATGTCATATATATATATATATATATATATTGTATATACCTTGATATAATTGCTTTTCACGTATACTATATGCTCTTATCTTCTTTCTCACCTTTCGATTTGATATAGTCAAAATATTTTTTTTAAATGTTGTATCGCATGCGTTGTATAATATTGCAGTAAATTACAGAACTTAAAATATTACGTATCTCTAGTTTGATTACATATTTCGTACCATATAAGCTTTGATATTAGTTAAGTATATGCAGAAATTTTGATAAATCTGTAAATAGTTCGATTAGGTTTATGATATTATTTGTAAAAAAAAGATATACATATTTTAGAATTTTTAAAAAGTGTTTAACTATTAGAAATTTATGACCGTAATTAAAATAAGATTGTTCTTATAACGATAATTAACTGACATTAATGTATTTCCAATAGTAACAGTATCGTAGATTCGTACTAAAACCAATTCCAATACCATTTGAAGTATATAAATATCTCTGTAATGCTTCGCCGATGTGAAAATCATTCATTCTTCTTTTATGTGTAAAACGATTTAATTTCTACCAATTTTATGAAGTTCATCAAAATTTCTATAAAACGCCTAGAAAAATCGTTTCACAAATTTGAAAATAATGAACGATTTCTACCATTAAGATTCCTTCAGTATAACTATTAAGTAATGCTCATATCCCAGTTCCTTCTAGTCTTTCGCTTCAACCCCAATCTTTCTCTCTCTCTCTCTCTCTCTCTCCGTATCGTCGATGTGTAGCATAGCGATTGACCAACCGATTCGTCTCTCTGTCTCGTCCACAATAAACTCAGGTCTGGTTTTCGAATCGACGCGCAAAGTGGCGTCGTGAGGAGAAGCTGCGCACCCAACGAAGGGATAATCCCCAACAACAGCAGCAGTCTCAACAGCAACAACAGCAACAGCCACAACAACAACAGCCACCACAACAACAGCAGCATACAGGTGGAGTGACGTTAGGACATCATCCGACGCCGCCTCCATCGTCGGGAATATTAGGCGGACAACCGTCACAAGCGCCATCGCCGCCGAGGATTCATCATGGTTTCGCGCCATCGGTGTATCCTGGTATACCCAGTATGCCCGACTCGTACAGGTGAGTTTTTAAGATTTTTATGCATTTTTTTTTTTAGATTTAGTTTTTGGGTTTATAATAGCGTAGTGTTTAGATATATTGTTTTAGAGGTTGATTTTTATAGTTATAGCTTTGCGAAACTTTAGTTTCGTTTAATTTTACATGAACGATTGTACATCTAAATATGACTTTTATACGGCTAACTAAAGAGAGAGAGCTTATGATGAAATAATGTCATTATAATAATTATAATACAAAAACGTGATCTAAAATGTATCCATGAAATGAGTCAATTGTAACGCGACATAGAAAACTGTGTCTAAAGTATTTTCAACTAATGTATTGCAATTCTTCTATATTTTCAGGATAAACTCATGAATTCTTACATAATTTGATTCGCACGCACTTAAAGATATAATAGTCTAATATTGATTTGTGCCTTTTCTTTTTCGGAGCTTGTAAAAATATGAAATTTGCAGAAATAACTGTATCGAAAAGTAAATGGAAAGTTAAAAAAAAGTAAGAGTGAAGTTTGCTAAAATAAGTAGAAAAATCAATATTTCATGCTACATTCAGTAGAAAAAATTGAAAAAAAAAAACAGATACTTGAAATATTTCCTTAATGCTCAGATTTTGATATATTATTCCTGTTTTTAACAGTTTCCTCTATTGGCATATATTTAAAAGAATATTCAATAATAATTCAACGCGCAATCTAATGAATAAAGTTATGCGCGTCTTTTTAAGAAACAAAGAAATTTCGAAACTTTGCTATATCAACACCAAAACTAATCTATTCCCCTGATTATTTTCAGCCCAATGACAACGATGCCGTCGTTCGCTATGTCGAGCCCTGGCACTCCGGGCGCAGTTGCAAACGGCCAGCCAACCTCAAACCAACACGCCGCCTCAATGTCCCCGATGTCGACACTATCGGGTGGCGGTGGTGGCGTCGCTTCAAATCCAAGTCCTTCTGCTATGAGCCCAATGGGTATGAGTATGGGCCCATCGCCAGGCGCTTGTCTTCAGCAACGTGACAACGGTTACTCGTGTGCTGTTGGCGTAGGTCGTACAAGTGGTGGCGGTGGTTACGAGCCTCTTCATCTTGGCTATGGCGCACGACCGAGTTGTTCACCAACGCAACCCTACCATGCAGCAGCAGCAGCTGCAGCGGCTGCTGCTGCAGCTGGTCTCAATCAGTACAATCATCATCATCATCATCATCATCAGAATCATCACCATCCGGCCAGCTCGACCGGTGAGTGTATACCGCACTCGCTGCACTCGCTGCTTGCGCTCTAGCCCAAGGATCATCGAACTGCTGCCGCTGCTGCTGCCGCCGCTGCTGCTGCTAGTACCGCCGCTTACCACGTCGGTTACTATCGGTACTGAGGAGGCACGCGGTACACGGAGGATCATATATATATAATAAATATGTATGATGGAGATGGGGGAATATTTATATAAATAATATATATGGTAGAGATATAGAGGGTGAGAGAGTGTAGGGTGTAGTGCAAGGTTTTCGGGGAGGTGGACTCGTTGATGGAGAGGAGGAGGAGGAAGAGCAAGATGGCGATGATATCACACGGCGAACGCGAATTATCGGTAATGGAATATATACACATTTTGCGTGACGCGCAGAAACCGATGGTGCAGTATATATATAGTACGGGGGTTGCGATTTATTAAAGATCAGGGCAATTCGCCTTTTGTAGTATGTCGTGATTATACATACGTTATTGCACCAGCGGTTTACTCTGTGTATATATATATGTGTGTGTGTGTTGTATTTTTATCTTACTTCATATGGTAGACGCTTTTTTGCATATAAAAAGTTGCACGCTAAACACTTTGCACGTATAACGTTGCGCTTTCATGGCGATATTAATCTCATGCATTATATATGTAAATAGTGAAAGAAAATTATGATATATTTTAATGGAAATATATTAATGCCAATGTAATCTTTGAAAATATTTTACTCTCTAAAATTAAAATTCAATTTAGTAATTGATTTAGTATAATTACGTTTTACAAACCTTATATTCTATCAAAATAATTTCGATATAACGCTTATATTATTAAAGTTTTTAAAGTGACAATTTTTACTCAAATAATCAGTTACAAATTATTCTTCATTTTACAAAAAGAAATAGGTTTTCAAAGAAATTTTCTATCTTTAACTAAAAATTAAGAATTCATTTTACACGATATATATATAGCAAATATATACTTTTAGAATTCGTCTTATCTATATTACAAAACAAATAAATATCGACTTTAGCTATCTTATTACATTTCCTCGCTAACGCTCTTCTATTATCTTTTCAGGCCTGATCTCACCGGGCGTCAGTGTACCGATCGCCGTGCCAGGCCAGCAAGCCCCGGACATGATGATGTCGAGCGCCGCAGCGCAGTATTGGTCACCACCACGGCTTCAGTGACACTCGTGGCATTCGATCGCGTCGTAAGGAAGTTCACGTGATAACGATGATACTGTTATACAGGGAACGCCGCCTCGATCCCACCAACAATCCATCGCACTTCTCCGGTCCAAAGAGAATAGATTATGTATACACAACGCCGCGTGATGTCCAAGAATTCTCACATATATATATATGCGTTTTTTTCTTCTTATTTGGAGAGCGAATTCGGTGCTGAGATTTTTTATGTATGGTGTGTACAAGAGTTGAATATCGTGTATATGTGTAATGTGAGATTTCAGGACCGAATTCGTAAGGAAATGTATGTATGTGTGCGTGTGTGTGATAATATTGTTCCACTCGAAATTTCATGATCACGGTGCCTTACGTGTTTCAGTGGAATTCAAAGCAAAATACTATATTGTATCCGGCGAACCATTTGTAATAAGTATATATGTATATGTATACGCACTGCGATTTTGTTCTTTTTTTTTTTTTATTGTTTGATATATGTTATTGTACGATGCAATATTCTGCACAAAATCAAGGCTTTTCACGCACGCGTATGTGAGAGATATGTATAGTAGTATATAATTTTTTTGTATCCGAAGGAGTATAGTATAGGAACGAAGAAGCGCGCGGACATTGTTGTATAATTTGAGAAGAGACGGAGATGACAAGTGTTGAAAGTAGCCGTGAAGAGGTGGAGATTGAAGTGGTCGACGTGAGATATACGCGATAGGAGAGAAACTTTGTGAAATCAATAAGTATAATTATATATATAAAGTAAATATGATGAATGAATTAAAAAGAAAATGAAGATAATCCCTTTATCGTTAAGAATCCGTCGATCGAGTCTTGTACAGTATAAAAAAAAAGAAGAAGTAACGGATGTATGTAAAATGAAAAGAAAGACGAAAGGAGCGACAACAATTATGTCGCGGCCCAATGTGTAATGTGTATAATATATGATTTTTTTTTTTAGTTAGTCGACGAAGAAAGAAGCGGAAGTACACACGCGCGATTGTATTCGAGCCTCAGTGGCACACACGTTGGTACAAATTCCCGAGGGTTAATGATTACATATATATATATATATTATACACTTTTTATTCGTACGATATTGCGTTGATTAATTATTATGGTTAATTGTATAATCGCCGATACTCATTATTTTTCGGGCTGTCGTTATTTGCGACGCGACCTTCGCCGCGTTAAGGTTCTCACTTACGTGGACGAATCTCAAAAGGTAAAATTGTATAAAGTGTTTTTTTTTTTCATCCTCGAGATTGTATATGTATAGAAAAAAAAGTGGAAAAAAATCGGCGGCCCGATGCTATTGAATATTATAAATATTATAAATATGGTGAACGTTCGAATAATGTAGTGTCTGTATATTTTGTAAAAGTGAAGACAAAGAAGTTGCATTACCCGATGATTGTTCAACTGAAAAATAATATTACATAATTTCCAATGCATTCAGAGATGAATCTATAACATAGCTTTGACTCTTAGATAGATTAACGAAGCACATCAAGAAACTCAGTGATGAAAAGTCGCTTTTCCGGGAACGTAATGCAACTTTTTTTCTGTACCACATTATTACTGATAATTATCGTTTAAAAAAAAAAAAAAAAAAAAGAAACCACACTCACTTCACAGCCCCCGTCACGCATTTTCCCCCCTTCTAGAACGCGTATAGAAGTATAATTAAACGAAAAATGTAACGGAAAACAAAAAAAAAAAAAGGGTGAAGAATAAGAAAAAAAATAGTTTCTAAGTCGATATTGCCAATATTATTTATATTCGTGTAACGACTGGAGGTAATGGAAATAAACAAAATAAAATAAAACGAGCCAATGGACGTTTGTTAATGTGCATAAACCAACACACAAATACACTCTAACACACTCATATACATATATTACACGCGTAAGCACACAGACACAACACCAATCGTATAAATGAGGTATCGGCAGTAATTTATATATAAATACGTATAAATATCTATATATAAATATAGTTGATGCTAATCCTTAGTATACTTACCGCTGACGATGATGACGAGAGAAATCCGACTCCTAATTTACATTCCGGTGCAACACTCTTTGAAATTAAGGTGAAGCGCGAAAGAGCGAGAGAGAAAAATAAGATTAAGCAAAGAATTATATATATATAAATACGGCGAAGGGAAGATATATAAGTAAACGGGAGCGACGACGATTGTGATTTTCTCTTATAGGCCAAGTATCGTTTCTGCGTATGAATTATTATACATTCGAAAATAAATTATAGTGTGATTGAACCACAAAAAAATAAAACTCCAAAAGACTCTTTATTCTTCATTCTGCATCCTTCTTGTACATCACCATCGGATATACAGGCATATTATATATATCCTTACCCGTATATCAGCGTATTCTAGAGGTATAGCAGCAAAAAGGGGGAAGAGAAGCAAAAATAAAACACAGACCCGAAGTTCGTAAAACTTCGTTGTATACTTTTAAAAAATGTAACAATCATATATTTATTTTTGTCTTAGCAATTTGTACAATTTGATTATTTAAGAATAATATACGCGGTTTTTATAATTTCTGCTCTGTTTTAAAATCTCTTTCAACAAAAATTAACCAAAAAATATTAGAGAGAAAATATATCAAGAAGATAGTAAAGAGAAGAAGAAATGAAAAAAAAAACATAACAGAAGGTTTAAAAAGATAAATGGCAACGTCAGTCTACTCACAGTGATTCGTTACATATATAATAACTTTGTTCTATATAACATCCTAAAGTCTCATCCAGAAGTATACATTGTTTAAACAAAAAAAAAAAAGATAATCGAAATTTACGCTCGTCTCCGTTACAATAATCTCATTAATGAATATATAAATACATTTCATGTCTCTTCCTTTCTTCGGGAATAAAAGTCAGGAGAATCTAGAATACTATAGAAGAATAAATAACAACACGTTGACCTTAAAAAAAAAATGCACACACGCACATCCAACACAGCGTGGTGAGAGATCCAATGGGAAAAAAAATGCTCGCAATGTCCGTATATATGCAATACGCGATAAGTGCACATACGACGCGGGTCGATCACGACAATAATGCGTCAATGTCCTTGAGTATATCATCGTCGGTCTCAAGGCTCATAGACACTGCACTGTCGCACTCTGTGGGCGTTTTCAGTTCTTCGATGCAATCGAGACTGTCGAGAGTCTTTTTCGTCTCGGTGAGTGACTCATCGGAAGCGTTGTCATCGGTACTGCTGTCGCAGACGCGCACCTCGACGCCAGTCTGCTTGCTCGCTGTAGCGTCATCGCTGTCCTTTGGTTTTTCCTCGAGTCTTTCCTCGGTTGCTGCCTTTATCTTCTTCTTCTCCTCCTCTTCGTCTTCAGCAGCTTTGGTTTTATCATCGGGAACAGGGATGATGAGGCGACTCGGTCTCTTGAGCCTAATTGGCGGTGGAGCACGGTTATTCGTGATCTTTTGTTTCTTCGCCGGTGCCTCGACTTCTTCCTGCTCCTCCTCTTTCTCGTCCTGCGTACAAGGCATAGCGAAATTTCGCTTGCGTTTTGGCGAGATGAAGGTAGTGCTGTTGACCGGTGGCTCCTCGCTCCTCACGAAGTCCATCAGTCCATCCAGTGTTCTGACTGCGTTCTTCAAATACTCATCGTCCTCCTTTTCCTTCTCTTTCTTCGCTATAGCTTCCTGCTTCGA
Source organism: Torymus texanus (assembly GCA_036873485.1). NCBI lineage: Eukaryota > Metazoa > Arthropoda > Insecta > Hymenoptera > Torymidae > Torymus > Torymus texanus. The sequence continues at coordinate 2,696,542 of JAYJLV010000032.1, read as the reverse complement.
TTCCGCCTTCATCGCGTCCTCCAGCTTCGCCTTTCTCATCATCCTGATCTGGCTGAGGCTGAGTATCTGGAAGTCCATCACATCCTTCTTCTCCACGGGTCTCTCGTACATCCCGCTCGTAGCAGCCACTCTCTGACTCCTAATCCCGGTGAGCTTCTTTGCCTTGTCAACTGCCGGTTCGGCATACTCGTAATCGCCGTACGAGTAGAACGCTGCACTTTCAGCCTGGATCTCCTCCAACCGGATCTCCTCGTAGGTCTTGCACGAAGCTATGCGGCACTTGATATCACCGCTGTTCGCGCTAAATGCGTTGCTGCTGCTGCTCGGCAAGGTGGCGGTGCTGCTGGTGTTTTTGGATGGGGACGGCACGCCCGACTCACTGTCCGACTCTGGAAGCACACACGAAAGAACAAAAATACGATTGGCACTCGCTCTCTTTGTCGTGTCTCTTTGTCTCATTCTTCTCTCGAGCTGTTGTTTTTTTTTTAGCATGGCTCTTGAGATGATTCGTGTCTACAATAGTACCCTTATTGTATATTTTTTTTAAGCTTGTTTGGTTTGCTTTTCTTTTGATAAATGTGTTTATGATTGTATGTGCTTTCGGTTAAATTCGAGTTATGGAATTGTGATAGTTCGAGCAATCCATCCTTCAGTCTCGATGGAACCATTTTCTCGGCAAGCCAGCGTGTATGAGCATTGAGTTTATCGATTGATAACGATAATAGTTATGGATTTTTGGTCTGTCTTGAGTTCCTTCAGTGTGTGTATATATATATATATATATATATATATATATATATATGTATGTATGTGGAATTATTGTAAGCGGTGAAAATACAGAAAATAGACATCAGAAATAGTCTTCTTCGTTAGATACTTCACCGTTCTCTTCAGACCCAGTAATTAAAAAAAAAAAAAAAAAATCGTTATAATTCTTTTTAATATGTTTAATGCTCACTTCAGTTTATTAATAAAATGTTTCAATGTGATGATATGTAAGTATATAAATATGTAGCAATGAACATATTAAAGTTACGATGGTACAAGGCAAAGTAAATTTAGGAAATGAAGGAGTGGAAGTTCAAGGTCTGAGTTCGTGTGAGGATTCGTTAAGAAAGAAATTACAAAAGCAAAGTTCGAAGATTAACACAGCGAGGAAAAGAGAAGACCAGATATGAACCAAAATTAAATAAAGAGTATTGCTAATTAAAGCGAGAAAAGTCTCAAGTTTAAGAATTCCTCGCGCGTGTCAATCACAGCTTTGCTCAGACTTTATTTTGGTTGTTTTTTTTTTTTTGTTTATTTTCGAGGTATCAAGTTTATTGAAATCCAAATATTTTCGATGAAATGTATCGATTTCCATTAGCTTATACATCGATCATATAAGTATGCGCATTAGCTTATTAGCATATTTTTTTTTCTATTACGTTACTTTTCTTTTTTTCCTTACTCTCTCCGTCTTTCTTATCTCATCTTTCTCTCCAGATAATATATAATATATATAATTTATATATCTATATGCATCTCTTATACAGAAGAATCATTGATTCGTTACAAAAACCATCGCATTGGCCGTCGGATCCACGCGTTACGTGGCTGCACGTATGATTGTATGTGTCTCGACGCTGAACTCCAAGTTAAGCTTTCAGTTCTAATACAAGGGAGTTATTTCGCACGGATTCCATAGTAATCAATATGACCAACGAGTGGCGAATTGCTTTATTATAATAAGATAGTATCGATGATATTACAACATTATAAATGAAAGCAAATTTATGAAATAGAATATGATCAATTTATATCGTTCACTATGAAATCAGTACAATTCGACGCGACATAATATCTTAATCTTTGAACGCCTTACAATAATAAAAATGCATTATTATGTATTATGATAATGTTAATAGTGGACTTGACGGCAAATGCGAGGGCTTCACAACACACTTCTCTTTCCTTTCTTTCGTTCCTTCCTCTTTCGCAATGACGATGCAAAGAAAAAAATCGCCTTCGGAAGGTAGCAGTGTAGTATAAGAACACAAGTTGCTTTTCGCGCGGGCAAAAAAAACGGACAGAGGTCGAAGAAAGAAAAAGGGAGAAAAAAAAATTAACTACATACTCTTCTCTTTCTCGAAATACACAATATTTAGCGTGACGTGTGCTCGCTCCAGCGCTTTTCTTCTCGTTCTTGCAATTATCGGGAATACAGAGAGAATAGGAGAGGAAGGAAGTGAATTAAGGAGGTGGAAGGAATAAATCGAACGCTGTATGTAGGTATGGGAGAGCGCTGTTTTAAATGCGAAAGAACTTGATCGAACAAAAAAAATGCAAGTGAGATATATATATAAAAGAATTAAACAAGAAGTAACAAACAAATTCAAAGATGAGGAATATTAAACTTCTTCATTATTCTATATGAATTCTAGTTATAAATCGTTTTCGTGATTCATTTCTTTTTTTTATTATTCTCTGATACGTTTCGCGGATGAATCAAACTAGGATTTTTTTTCTCTCGTTTTTTTTATTCATTCATTATTTGTATATCTAGTTTGAAGAGGATCGAGGATGAAAAAGAAACTTATACGTTTCCCGATATACACACGAGTCGAGTTCCACTTTCTTTTTCAACTTCGACCCACGCACTTTTTTTTCTTTGCGTTCTAAATTTTCTCATCGCAATCTTACGTTTTTTCTTTTTCTTTTCTATTTTTATTTCTGTTTTATGTACAAACGCTTCTTTCTTTCATTTTTTTTTATTCATAGTTTCGCTAAATTCATTTACGAAGAAGTGAGTCGATTATTCGATTGCAATTCATCATTTTCTCTAAAAACAATAAGTGCACCTCTCGTTTCTCTTTGTTTATTATTATTTTTTTTTTGCAACCGGTAAAGGAACGATTATTCCTTCTTTTTTTATTACTTTTACTTTATTTTATTTTTTTTTCCTTTATTATTATTAGTAGCATTATTTTTTTTTATATTTATATATTTATATATATACGCAAGTGTGAGAGACTGCTATGCTTCGTACTCCTCATTTCATCTCATGAACGTAAATATATAATTAATTATCCTATTTTTTTTAAATTCATTCCGACAAGATTTCCACTGCTTTTTTTCTCGCGTACAATTTTTTTCTTCTTTCATCTCTGAAGATTACGGATATCGACTAATTAAATGAGCGAAATCCCGCAAAGCAAACGTCGCGTCGATCACTCACGGGATAAGGGGGGCGAAAACTCGAAGTGTGTGTGTATGTGATACATTGTGTATATGTATATATAGCGTTCGGGAGAAAATCGATTGCGAAGAAGTATATAAGCCGTTGTGTGTACACGTATACATATACATGCGTGTCATACATACACGCACATACATATACATTAGTTTTTCTCGTTTCATTATATATTTTTTTTTTTCTTGGTCGAGAAAAAAGCCACCCCCAGGGCGAATGAACGAGCGATCGACGCGCCGTGCAGATTCCGTGTTACACTCAGTGAGACGCGCGTGGCCCTCTCGATTACAAATATATATCATTAGTAGTTTAAATACACGTAATTTTATATATATAATCCGTTTATTCTCGTTACGTCTCTCTCTTTTTCATTTTTCTCTTCTCATACTTTTTTTATTATTCACTCTCTTGTGTTTCGTATGTGTTTGTGTATATATGCGTGTGAATATATACGTACTTCATATATATCTTTATTATTATTTTTTTTTTATTATTTTTTATAACACGACAGTGAAATTTTTGTTGTCATTCACTTCATGCTCTGAACTTTTCATGAATCTTATTTTACGCGCAAGGAACTTTATAAGGTTCTGCGCTTCTGACTCTAACTTTCTTTTATTTTTTTTTCTCTTTTCACTTTTTTGTTATTTGTTATCATATATGCGAATCGCTCAATATACTTTTTTACAGTCAGTATATTATACGAATTTATTCTTTTACCTTTTTTCTGTAAGTAATCTCACAGGTTATTCGTTTTTCTTTTTTATTTATTTATATATACCGTCCTTCACTTTTATTACTTTTCTGTTCGCTTCACCCCGGAAATCGGGTTCACCCTTTTGCACAAAAAACACTGTTTCACCGCAACTCGAAGCAACTCATGTTTCTCTCATCATTTCTCTTGTTTCGTCTCTTAATACAAACGTCAATTTCTCGCGAGATTTACAATCATTCATGAGTTTTTTCGCCTTTTCTTTTAAATAAGGAACACTCGAAATCGAAAGTAACAATATACAAAATTTGCTTAGGTACTATGCGTATCTTCAGTTTGTATGCGTCCCTCGTTTTCATTTTAACTTTTTTTTTCATTTATATAGTTTATTTTATAAGTCGCGGAATTCATTCTTTCTAGAACAATCCCATGAACGGGAAATTGAAATGCCGTTAAAAAGCCGTGTGTGGTTCCTCCGAGACCGAGTGGCTCAACTCGAAACTATATATATTTATATATATATGCGAATGTGTGAGTATTGTTTACGTGCTCGTGTATGTATGTACGATTATATACTTTTTGTTTTCAAAGTATGATTGTATGTGTGGATGTGTATAATATGTGGTAATATCATATGTATGTGAGAGAGGTGAGTTAAGTGATTACTTCCTGTACTCGTTGAAAACCTGAGTTTTCTCACTATATATATATCAATTACGTACGTATTTTTGCTTCATCGTTATTAATTCCCGTCATAATACCGAAAACTCGACACGAGTGCTCCTCCGTCCTTTTTCCCATAAAAAAAACGATCTAATCTACGAGGAAAACGATTATTAGTATCGAACGATTAGAAAATAAAACGATAATCGAATGATAGAAAGTGCATGAACCAAATCGAAAAAGGAAAGAGAGACACAGAAACGCGTCGACTTCGGACCGACTCGCATCCGTGAATGTATGTGTTTGGGCGAGAAAGACCATTGATTAATCCGCACGCGCGAGACGTGATAACACGTCGAGTGGTTATTACATAGGCCTGCGCGTTATAACGTACATAACTCTATGTACTCTTTTCTTTTTTTTTTTTCATCGAAAAGCTTCCTTTTGGCTCAGTCGTTTTCTTTTGCCATGAATTCATTCATCACTGTCTCTCTTTCTATCATTACCCCGCGGAGCCGTCTCGATTTATCGAACGGACGAAGCCAAAACATATGAAGGCATATATTGGATTATTATTATTTTTCTTTTTATTTTTCCTTGTGTGACGCGCGCACGTGCGCGTAAGTAACGGTTGAGTTTATTTATTTATTTTTTTTTCTTTTTATTCGCTTCACGAATTTTTAATATACTTCGACGATGATTGCACCCGTTTGGTTTAAAGTCCGCCAGTCTCGACGACGGACTGCGTATATTATATAACGATTCTCTTCTCTTCGTTAATTATTCATTTTTTTTTTCTTTTGAAAAATAAGAAGAATAATTTTTTTTTTCTTTTAAAAAGTAAAACAAAAACAAATACAAATGTAGTAACAATCGCGCGTGTAACGTATGTGATCCGACGAATGATCGCTTTTACAGAATAAAAAACAAATATATAAGCGAAAAATCACCGACGATACAATTCTTGTTTTTTTTTTCTTTTCATTGTTTCGAGCCCTATGCTACGTTAGAGACCTCGTGTGTAGTCGTGTGTATAAGTATACATTTACGAAACGTACGTATATGGAAATGATTATTATGCGAGATTCGAAGGAAAAAATAGTGAAATTCAAACTAATGATAATAACAACAGGAAAGACTAGCGATTCGCAAGAACAAAGCAGGCAGGGGGCAATAAAGTACGTAAAAAAGGAAAAAGTTCTTTTCACAATTGTATCAAGAAGCGTCCGAATACGATACATTTAATATCGGTATAAGCGTGCAGAGATAGCGTATGTGTGCAGTGATCTTTTGTTCTGTCGAGCCAATAATAATTCGTCTTCTGCTCCGCCTACGCCTAAGCCACCCGAGAGTAGTATTTTTTCAAGTGCAAATTTTGGTCATGGACGCCCCTGCAAAAGTTTTTTTAAAAACTCTTCAATTTTGTGTGTTTGTGTGCATCCTCGTCAGTGTTTAAAACCGCACGCTTTATTTATATTTATTTTCTCCCCCTCGATTTTTTTTTCTCCCATAATCAACATATGTATTGCATGATTCGCTATTCCTGTGTAGACTCGAAGTGTTATAAAAGTAGTATTGTGACTACTAGGTTCTGAAGAAAGCTCCGAGCTTGGACTAGAATTTGTGTTTAAAATAAATGTTGAGCTTATTATCATTTTAACACGTTTGGAACATTGTAAATAAGATTTCACATCACTATCATTTTTCATTTTTTCCGTCATAATATTTTTAAAAAATATTTCAAAACTTTAAATAAATTTGAGAAATAAAGTTAAACTGTTAACGAAATTTAAAGTCCATACGTGAGAGCATTCTTGTTAAATAACTTATTATGAATTTAGCGTAAAAATTTAAAAAAAAAGAATCTGTAAAAAATTTAGCTATATGCTTTTTAAATGCTTTCCAACCAATTTTGTAACAATTAGTTCTACTAAGTAAAGCGAATTTTATTTGTAAAAATATTAACTACAACCCATTTTTGGTTATTTATGTAAGCTAATCATCAATCTTTCAAGATTAGAAGAATTTCCTTTCGTCATACGAACATTAATGAGAGCACGTGTAAAAAGGATTATTTTTCCTTCAAGCATATTCTCAATAAACGTGGGTTTACAATCTTGTAGATATATATATATATATATATATATGTATATATAAACCGTACAGTAAGTCTGCGCTGAGGGAAGCATGTATACGTAGTTTATACAATCTAAAGTATATGTTTGTTTATGTTTCTCTTGTGACTTGAATCAAATCAACACAAATTATTAATCCCATCTCTAGATATGTACAAATTTCATTTGAAAAATGTTCTGCCATGCTTGCAAAGCAATTATAAAAATTTCATAAACCAATATACACAGAATAATTTACATCTGTGACGGTACCCAATAATTTATAACACGAATTCAAATATATACCGATCAAAATCAAATCCTATCCGAAAATAAACGACTAATACATCGCTTCCCTCGGCAGCGACGGTCGAGACACAACGCTAAGAGTTGCTGCAGCACAGTATACGCACAAACAGACACACACGCGCCTGCAGGAGCCTTTTTCATCGGCTCCGTCATCACATCATCATCATCGTGAACAAACTTGCGCGACCGGCCTCCTCTAACATCATCATCAATCGCGGCGAATCAGAACCTCCGGTAGGAAGCGAAGCTGAGGAAGGGAAAGGGAAATCTCGAGGCCGCAGCCGCCGCCTGTGCCTGTGACGTTGCCTGATGCTGTTGAGCTGCTGCCGCCGCCGCGTGCATCGTCGAGTAGGCCGCCGCTCCAGGTGCGGCACCCGTACCCGGTGGTGGTCGCTGTAGCAAGGGTGAGCCACTCGGCTGCTGATTACCCTGTTGCGTCTGCGGTGGTTGCAGAGGCGACAGAGAAGGCGGCCGCTGGTGATGATGTGCCGCAGCCACGGCCGCCGCTACGTTGTGGAGTAGCTGAGGCGGTGGCGGAGCTGGGGGCGCTGCCGCTTGATGATGGTGATGGTGTGGTGCGGGTGGGCCGAAAGAGCGATGATGACAGGGCGACTGCGTCTGCGAACTCGCGGCGAGACTCGAGGCACGCGCCGCCGCTGGTAAGCTCAGACTGCTGGATAGTGTCGAGGCGGGCGGTGGCGGCGGCTGAGCATTCGGCGGCGGGGGAGGAGGTAGGTTAAGACTGGAGGCTAGGGCGGGTAGGTGGCTGCCGGGCGCGGCGAGGTGGTGGTGGTGGTAGTGCAAGTTGAAGGACGGTCGCGGGGGCTAGTAAAGCCTCATACCTTCTTCGAAGTTGACGATGAGGGGGTCGACGACCGGGCTGCTGATGAAGCTCCCGGCCTCGCTGCTGCCCCGGCCATGTTCCGACTCTGTACTGTTACCATCGAATTTCGCATCTTTTGCACACACAGACAGAGAGTAGATATATAATAGATATATAATTTTTTATGACAATGAAGGGTTCAACTGTTTACACTTATGATGCAGGTTGCATGGATTGTTTGTCATGAGATTTTTATATTTATTTAAATTTTTTATTTTGATAGTCTGTTACTTTTGTCAAGTGATTTGACGATTATTTATCTGCGGTTTTAATTACTGTAATATTAATAGTTGAGAGTAGGAATAGTAGAAAAGTTTCTATGGATTATTCACTACACAATAGTAAACTAACAACTTAGAAAAACATTTTTTTATATTAAAAAAACAAAACTCATAATAAGCAATCAACACAATCTTTGAATGTGATAGAATTTTTTTAAGTTGCCAAATTTAACTTTATAGAAATCAGTAATGAAATGAAATTCTTTTTTTTTTGCATATCCTTTGATAGATTTTTTAGCTTATAAACCATGTGAAATTTGAAAAATTCAATCAAATTGATATATACTTAGATAGATTATAACCTCAAAAATGTAAAAATTTAAAAATTATACATCTAATTCACAATCTTAAAAGGTTTTAAGTTTAATAAAAATTACTTTTAATACTTTAAAATGTTATATTAAAAAGATGTAAATTTCGAAATGAACAAAAATGAGATAGGCCACAATTAAGTATCATAATAGTTTCTAAAAAAAAATGACCGTCATAAATTTATTTCGATGTAAAACATAAGTATCTTAAAATTTTCCTAACTAGTAAATAAGTAAAATTATAGTACCTGGGCGATTTGTCCATTCTTGATTGCCCGGCTTTGCTGGTGCAGATGTTGGCTTTACTGGTTCAATAGGATTCTGTATTACAGATCTATTGAGCCTATGTAAGAATGGACAATGTGGCTTCTTGCAACCAGTGGGGAACTTTTCCCAGTAACATGGAATCACTTTGCGGTTTTTCTGAAATCGAATGCAAAATTGTATAAGTAAAAATTTATTTTATTAAAAATTCAATATATTACTATGTTTCAGAACCATAAATGTCTCGTGACTTGTAAAAGTGCGATACCTATTTGCGTTCTTTAAATAATATAAGTCTAGTTAAAAAATGAGATTACTAGTTTATTGAGGTATAAGTTCAGTTTTGTTGGCAATTATATACTTTAGTATAATGAAAAGCTCACCTTAATTTCCATGTGTCGGAAATTGCAGTGCTGGTTGAGACAGCTGCCCTGCTGCCAGTAGGAGCACACAGTCTCGCAGCCCAGTGCAGATGCTTCATGACGGTAGCCACAACTGTCCCCCTATTAGAAAATTTAATCACATAAATAATATTTTAATACCTGCTACAACCCTGCACAGGCCAAAATTCGAGTCTACATTAAAACTCTGGAATGTGGGTTTGCAGTGCTTCAAAAGACACGTTATTACTGCGAATCCCCATGACCAGTCAGGCCACTTAAATTGACCAATTTCCGCAATTACTAGCCTGAATAAAGGTAGACGACAATGGTTTATCAGGCGGAGAAAACGAACTAAAAATATTTACACAATATGGCCGTCCTAACCTTACCGTTCGTCGCCGAGAGATTCCAAGAACTCGCTCTGACTAATATCTCTACCTCGACGACTTGAAACCGAAAATACACAGTGGAAAAAACTCACCTTGGTGCACGTAGAGTAGTAGAAAAAGTAGCAGTCCGTATTTTTGTGATTCTTCTCCATTTGTGAAATGAATCTGTAGAACGACGAGTGGTCGTGCTCCTTGCTGGAAAAAGATCGAGACACGAGAGCTTTACAAACCCATGTTATCTCTCTCTCACTCGCTCAACCTGCCCCCCTCCGTCGCCGTCTCTCTCACTCCCTCTATCTCACTCTTAACGAAAAGATGAAAAAATAGATACGAAAGTGAGCGCAAGAAAAAGGAGAATTGAGAGTAAGACACACGGAACCGCGAATAGATATTTTAATACACGTCGTTGCTGCACGCGAGAGAGCGAAAGGAGCCGAACGAAGGGCGAGAGAGAGAGAGAGAGAGAACAGGAAAGCGTGGGCTCTCTGCAGCACACACGCCGCGCGCGTACGAAGACACACACGACGAGTCGAACGCGCTTATGTTAATTATACCATCTCATGTTAGACCGAAACATGGTGACTATGGGATCCTCGTATTCTCTTATACGTTATCAACTTGAAACGTAACAACGGGGAAAGCGGCAGGCACGAGACTGAATCAATCGTCATATCCTCGACTATTATACTTGCTCCGCGCGATGAAGAGAAAATTCGCTTGATAATAAATAATACCCAGAACGCGCGATGCTCCGATTGTTTACGCGATGGGAAGGGCACATACTGAGCAAGGGCACACACACGCGTCGATTGGAGCTTTGTTGTTGTTGTCGTTACGAGAATTTGCTCACCTTAGGCCCGCGTGTAAATATATATCGCACACTCGGCTGCTGTCGTGGTCGTCGTGGTCGTCGTCGTCTCGCTTCCAGGGAGATGCGGTGTGCTGCTGTATTATACACCTATTCTCCCAATTTTGTCCACTCTATCGTATAAGTCTGTCGGTCTGTCCGTCGTAGGGTTGCGTGTGTTCACTATAAGAGAAGCAGAGAGCAGCTAGCGCTATATAGCGGAGAATTCGAGCGAGCGACGTTGTACAGCCCCACACTATATGTCCGCACACTCCACACACACGGTTATGTGGCAGCAGCGTCGCTCGTGCGCGCATATAGCATATATAGGAGAGATTGTTATCTGTATAGGATGCATGTGTGAGTTTAGTGATGGCGGTATGTACGGATTATATGGGGCCGGTGACTTGATAATTTGATATCCCCGGGGAATGTTATGCCAAGGTTCGATTAGAAATTGTTGTTTACGTTGGAAAGTGTTATATAGGTAGGTATACGGATCGGAGCTATGCTTGGAAGTTTGCCCGTTACGATTGTGTTTGGAAGGTAGCTCCGAAATGTTTTGGTTTTTCTGTATTGTGATTAAATTTATTTTTCAGATAATTTTGAGGTTTTCTTTATATGTATTGAAATGTTTTAAATATGGGCGACATTTTTTTTTTCTAGTTATATGATATTTTTCAATGAAAAATTTGTTTGTTATAAATTGAATTTAGAATCAATAAACATTTATATCAATGTCTTGAATATAAATATGGAAAGTTAATCAATAATAAGTACATAAAAGAAGTCACAGTCTACAACAGAATAATTGGCAGACAACAAACTTTTTTTCATAAATATATATTTAATACAGTATTTAAAAACTTAAGAATCCTTATAGCTGTTCTTACGCAATGTATAATTTATATACAAAATATATGCATCTTTTTAAAAAAAAATTTGTAAAAATTCGAGAAAACATCATTTTAAGAAAAAAAAACAACGCGTGCACTTGAGTTACATCTTAGATATCATCGATGCTTTATAAATTCTTCGTAAATATGAACAGTATTCGACATCACGATGTATAAAAAACTTTCTCATCTAAGCTTGCATCTTGTCCTGCAAGAGCTTCTCGAGTTTACGCATGTCGACGGCAAACTTGCGTATACCGTCACTGAGCTTATCCGTGGCCATTTGATTCTCGTTTAGGTGCCATCTGAAAGCTGACTCGTCGAGACTGATCTTCTGAAGATCAGATTTAAGTGCATCGTCAACGTTGAGAACTCGGGCAAGGGGCTCGGCGCTGTTGCCTAGTTCCTCCAAAAGTTTGGGACTAATGGTGAGGAAATCACAACCAGCGAGGGCTTTGATTTCACCTGGACATGAGAAATGACATTGTTAGATTAGTTTGTGAATTATTGAATTAGATAGATCATATAATGATACGGTTAATAGAGTACGTACCGACATTCCTGAAGGAGGCACCCATAACTACCGTTTTGTAACCGAATTTTTTGTAGTAGTTGTAGATTTTCGTGACGGATACGACGCCTGGATCCTCTTTACCTTCGTACGACTTTTTGTCAGTATTGGCAACGTACCTAAAAGATAGAATAGTTTAAAAAGAATTCGCTTATTACTAACTTATCATAAATATTTATTTTTTTATTTATTTATTTCACTAAGTTTTTAGTACATAAATACATAAAATAAATTGGTTTAAATGGAAAAGTAACTTCAAAATTTCACATTTTAATTTTGAACACGAAATTCACAGCCGCACACAACACACTCACCAGTCTAAAATTCTGCCAACGAAGGGAGAAATAAGAGTGACTCCAGCTTCTGCGCAAGCGACGGCCTGTGCGAATGAGAAGAGGAGGGTCAGGTTACAGTGGATTCCGTACTTCTCTTCTAGCTCTCTAAAATTCACAAAAAAAAAAATTACTTCCAACTCCATTACACATTTCGGAGCAACCACAGAAAAACACTTACTTGGCAGCCTGAATGCCTTCCCAGGTTGACGCGAGTTTGATGAGGACACGCTCCTTGCTAATACCGGCCTCCTCATAGATCGAGATAATCTTGCGGGCTTTCTGGATGCTGCTCTTCTTGTCGAAGGAGAGACGTGCGTCGACCTCGGTGGACACGCGGCCTGGAATGATCTTCAAGATCTCCTGACCGAACAGCACGCAGGTATAGTCCAGTGCTGCTTCGACTTGCTCCTTCAGGGTACTACGGATAAACGGGGTTTATGGAACAGAGATCGTAGTTTAATGAGAAAATAGAAACTTTCTAAATTAAAATATAATTTCCTTTCGAAAAATATTAAATTTGTTATTATAGGGTGCAAAAAAAAAAGAAGTAATACAGATTTCTCTTCTATGATTTGTAGTTGCCATTGTTTCAAGAAAAATAGCCGTTGTATGCGTGTAATAATTCTAATAATTATCGGTGTAAATATTTGTTCATATATTTATTTATTTATTCAATAAAATAGACTGTCAATCCTTATCAATAGAATAACAAACTAAAATTGAAAATATGATATAATTTTCAATTATAATTAGATTTCGACATATTTAAAAGAGAAAGATGAAACTTACGCTCCAGTTTTTTTGCCAAAGTGCACTGCCTTGTCGATGAGGTGAGCGTATTTCTTTTGGCTGGCAGCTGCCAAAATAAGAGACGGATTTGTCGTGGCATCCGTAGGCTTGAATTGTTCCATAGCTGTAAAAGGTAAAAAAAATTTTATAACTATATATATATCCCAAAGTAGTTTTCGTAAGAACCAAACCTTGAACATAATTGTCTATTAAAAAATAAAGCATTAGGTATCGTAGTGTTATTGTTCAAGTACTATAAATTTATTATTTATATTTAAAAATTATATGTGCCAACTATCAAAATTATTTATAGTTGTTATCAGAATAAATCGTAACGATTTTCAAGAAACCTTTTTTCTCATAAATCTATTTATAGATACTTATTAAAAATTCCAAAACCATTAAAAAATTGTTGAAATTTCTATACGAAAGATTCATACTTCAAATGTCTAGTCAATCGTATCCCCCTCTCCTCTGCCTCTCTTTCTATCTTGTTTCTATTAACATTTCAAACGAATCCACACAATTTTTTTCCACTTTCAGATGATACACATTATCACCGAACGACTAATATACTTATGCGCGCGGGTAAAAAAAATTTCATTATCGCATCGCCTTTGCAATTGCATAATTTTTCCTCGCTCTGTATACATGTATACACTATAGGCGAGCTGGAAAAACACCTATACTTAATAATGTACAATACGAAAGAAACAAGGTCAGAGGTCGACGACGGCGCGCGATCGCGATCATTCGGTGCCTAATGAAACTCATTGCGTTATCGCCGCGGAACAAGCGTATTATCGGCAAATGTGTCGAGGCACCAAGCTAAAATTCCTTTTTTTTTTAGATGCGTGTGTGAGAAGGTGACAATGTTAAGAGTTGAGAATAAAGTGCAGTGTCATTCGCGCGCGTGCAGTGTAGTATAGTAGTAGTAGTAGTATAGTATTGGAAAATTGTTTTTCCGTGAATGAGACGAGGTGTTATTGAGCGCCCTTGAAACAGTAAAAATTTTACGGTAGAGAAAAATAATTGTTTTACCGGTTTGTAGTTGGCACGCTGTAGGGACGCATTGCCATAGTTTATTTATATTCTGTCACTCTTTATCCTACAACATAGCGAACTATATAAGACAATTTATTCATCCCATACTTTTTATACTTCTGATACTATATATCTATCGTCGTAACTCTGAATTAATATTTATCACAAATTATACAACTCTATAGGGAAAAAAACATCCTAATCGTACGACGCTATCATCGAAAAACAACACATTACATAACATCTTCCACACACACATACAACATGTGCATGTGCAATGATTTTCCAATGCTATCTCTCGTGCTCATCGTGTCGCACGTATACAGGAATACAGATTCACAAGTAAAAAAAAGTGCAACGTCTAAGTAAGCCCAACCTTGAATTCGTAGCATTGCGCGGCTCGCACAGTATATAGTAACACGCGAGTACAATCTCCCTAGTCATCATCGCGCAACGTGCCAGCTTACAGCCATGGAATTCTCCTATACCTCGTCTTATCAACGGCTGTATTTGAAAGCCAAGTATTCAAGCATCACGCGAAAAAAGCGAGTAAGTACATGCTACTTTATCCACACGAAAAAAAAAAATAATCTCAATGTGTGTATATATATATATGTGTGTGTAATCTCACACGTGGTGTGTGTATATGTTATATATATATACATACCCTCGAAGTCACCGGTGTCGGCGACGACGACCGTCATCGACTTGAGCTGCTCCAATGTGTTCGTACCCGTCATCTTGCTTTTCTTGCACTGTGGTTCGCTCATGATCGACAGCTCGATTTTAAATCCTGCAGAAATACAGAAAAACACACACACATACACACAAACACGTGTGATCTAGGGTTCCAATAAACCGGCGCAGTTGCGTGTGCTATAAGTGAAACGAGATATACGTAAAACTACTGGGGCGCGGAATATGGCGTGGTTGATGTGGGGACGCGAGCCTACTGGCTGCCTGTCGCTCGCGCGGTTTCTACCAAGCGGAGGATAAAATCGCAAGCGTTGGTGTGTCTGTATATGTGTGTATAGGTAGTAGTGGTATAGGATAAAAAAACACAAATCGCGGTATATAGTGATGAGAGTGCTATGTGCGCATATTAGGTTGCCGACGTGCCGGTGTCATGGCGCTTGAGGATTGTTTGAAATGTGGAATTGTGGAGTACCTAAGGAGATGGTGTAGAATTTTTGAAAATTTCGTGACGTCACAAGGTGATGTAATTGAAATTGACGTTTCGAGCTCTGAGATGATGAATTTTAGGTTTTGGAAAATTATTGGAGCCTTTTAATTGGGTTTCTGAATTCTTGGTAGGTGTTGAACTAAAAATATCGATTCGAGTCTCGGAAAAATATTTTTATTTGTGAATCATATTACTAATTGATATTACAGTCATTTAAAACGAAAATTTGTTTAAAAAAAAATAAAATTATTCTGCGAGTTTAATGATTGTAGCAACTAATTATACACATAAAAAAGAAATACTGAAATTTCTGAAAAAAAATACTTTAAAGTATATGATATATATGTGAAATCATATTTTTTTTTTTTTTTTTTTTTTTATCAATAAACATAAATTATACTTAATATCTGTAATAAATGCTTATAAATACTCCTATGTTAAAACAGAATGTAAGATCATTGCATATAATTTTGTTAAAATACTTTAAATAATGAGTTTTACGTCTACTAAGTACATCAATAATAAATAAGACTTATTGAATTTAAATTTTATAAAATATTTATTCATAAAAATTCATTTTATGAAAATCATAAGTCTTTGACTTCTTTAAGTATAGAATACTTACAAACCTAGTATATAACAGACTTCTCATATATACAACCACCAATCTGACTCCATCATATAAAAATAGTTTTATTTAATTAAATAAAACAAAATTTCTTAAAAATCTCTAGTATGAAAAATCACAACTCTAGTTATTTGTAAAAAGTATTACTACAAGCAGTAATGGTTGCAGTACTATGATCATTCGCTTTTAGATTCTCATTGAAATAAAATTTAATATCTACCTATTTTAGAAACTTACAAGTAGTTTCTTAAAAAAATAAAATAAAATTCCTCTGCTAATAAATAATTCATTTTTCTGTAAACTTTGAAATCCTATTGGATTATTTTAAAAGACAATACTATTAATAAAGTAAATATGGAATTGTGTTTCTCTGACATCATTAGAGCCTGCTATTGAGCATGTGATCCCATTTTTATTGAATGTGTAGTTTTATGATCCCCTAATCTCATACCTTTGCAGAACTTAAGTGTTTATCACTTGCAGGGCTTTTTGGCTGATGACTGTACATGAAAATAGAACAGATGACAAGAGCCGCACCCACTGTAAACTGGAACGTCAGTTGGAAGTCAAATAAATATATAGATGCTACACAGGAAATCACTATTGCAAGGGATGTTGCAAATCCTTTTAAAATATTGTCTGCGTGTTTGACCACCATTGCAACAATTAGTCCACCACATGCTTGTAATATAACTAGATATATTACAAATGAGTCATAACCAAAGAAGAATCCCTGGTTTTCTATGATTTTGCTATCATTCAAATGACAAGTCAAAAATCCAATTGGCAGTGAAAGAAGGCTCAATTGAACATTTCTCATCCATATTGAAATTTCAGACCCCTTTAGAATTTTCTCAAAATAAATTCCTGCAAATCCAGAAAGGAAGCAGGCAGTCAATGCTGCAGTGAAACCTAACAATCGATTCTGCTCAATACCAGATGGAACTGTTGTCGGCCCACCTTGAGCCAATTGGACTAAAACTACTCCACCAAGAAGTATTACTAAAGCTGACCATTGAATATTCAGTAAGGATCTTTTCAATATCACAACTGCAAAAAATGCAGTAGTCAAGATTTTAATCTGATATGTCACCTATAATAAAATAATAATATTGATTACCATCCATTTAGCAATAATTTCCATAATGGTGCTAAATATTGTTAATTTATATCTTAACAGAAATTAACATAAATTCAAAGTAGTCCATTAAAATATCAACTATACCTGATATGTGGCTGCATCTAAATTTGATGCGGAAACATACAGCAGGTTGTTTTGAATAACATAAACTAATGATGGCACGCACACTTTCAGAGTATCTTTCGGTTGCTTAATAATAGTTGAATCAAGGGTATTAATGAATTTAGAGAAACTTCCCTCCTCCAGAAAGACCACAAACAAGCAAGTTATGAGTTTGACAACTTCTGCCATGAACACAGCTACAAAATATAAATAATTTCATTAAATTTCAATAAAAAATTTAAACTCTAAAATATTGATATAAAAAGATATTACCTGTGGATGACAGAAACATATCCCCGGATCTTGTGCGAGCATAACGCATGCTGAGTCCAACCAGTGCATTTTGCAATGTGAGTGTGACCAAGCTGATGTACTTGAGAACATGGGTATTTTCTAACAAACAAATTACAAATTAACATACTTATTCATCCATTAAATAACACTCTCAATCAACACAATAATCCACCACTTACGTGATTTATTCATAGTAGTCGAATATAATGTAATACTCCACAGATATCCTATTATATTCCTGTACTCTTACCCTTGAGTATGTTATCTCTCACATACATTCTCCGACCTTCGGTGTCTTTCTATTCCTCTCTCACTCCTATTATCCTCTAGAGAGTTTCACTTTCACCTTGGCATTAGACAGATCTTAATTTAGCAGCGGGCGCTCTCGCTTCTTCCATGAATTAAACACGGGGGACAAGTGTACGCATCAAGACGGTGCCTGCGTGATAATTCCGCTACTATCTTTATCATCGCGCGGGAATTTTGTCTGACGTACGACGCGTGGCGGCTCCTTCTCGCTATTTACTCAAGTGTACAATACACGAACGTTGTCGTCAACAACCCGCAGCCGCAACTTCCATTATATTACATTCGCAATATATACTTTCGAACGCTCGACGAAGATGAGCATCAGCTCGCCGCACATACATCCACGTGTCACCTTCCTCCTTCTACTCTCTCTCTTTCTACATATATATAGACATAGTGTTTTGCGACAGCGACGCGGCTCGTTCGATTTTTACCAGCTGTTCAATGTTCAGCAGCGCAGCATAAAGTGCTGCCAGCGCCCCGGCGTGCACCACTGCAGCAGCATGCGCGGAGCACTGTATAGTATAAGATCTCCTGGAAAAGGCACGCTCGCTCGCACAGATGTCGCCTGGATTGCCGAAAAACGAGGAGTAGCGGATAGTAGGCTAGATATATACAGATATATAGATACCCACGGATTATTAAGTGTATATACCTATATATACATGTAACGCACACATTTCGATGTGGAGTGGAGCCGTGGAGGAGGCAGTCTGCGCATCGGCGACACGCTTCGCTACCCTCTCAGGTAAGCTCATCTATAGAAAGCAAAAGTGAAGTTTAGTGAATTTTCGCTGATAAAAATACTGCGGAACCAGGAGTGTACGCGCCATTGACCTTTTGCGCGGGTGGATAATGAGTGGACGAATGGCGCGCGCAAAGAGAGATATATATATAGGTTTCGATCAGGCGCGCGCGCTATTTAGCTCCGGATTGGATGGTCTGGTGCGAGCCAATTTTAGGGTGTGTATAACATTCCTCTTGCTTCCGCACTTATGTCGAAGAAAGAAGAAAACACACATATACTGCACTGTTGCCGAGTGCTCGCCTTGGTTCCTCGCGAGTGCGCGTGACTTCAAATTTAGGTATAAATATAGCGCGCGACAATGGGTTGTGTTTATATACATTGTGGATCATCGTGAGTAGCTGGTGTATATTTGCATTCCACGTATATATATACATATCCACTCGGGGAATAGTGATAGTGATTAAGTATATAACCCATCCGCGTGCATCCAGCCCAGCCCTTGGCATTCCCTCTTTGCTATCTTTCTTTATCCCTGTCTATCTCTCCCGTTCTCTCTCTCTCTCTCTCTATCTCTACTT
This sequence comes from Torymus texanus, assembly GCA_036873485.1. NCBI lineage: Eukaryota > Metazoa > Arthropoda > Insecta > Hymenoptera > Torymidae > Torymus > Torymus texanus. The sequence continues at coordinate 2,677,536 of JAYJLV010000032.1, read as the reverse complement.
CTTTCTATCTTCGTTATTAATAGACAAACTGGGTTAACGAAAAATCAATTTTGCGTGAATGAGCTCTGCCAGTTCTTGTGTCTATATATCTGTAAGTCTATCTCTCTATAGGGGTTAAATCGATTTTCAGGCGCGCTCGAACGGAGGTTGCGCTCTGTGCGCTTTCATTGTCATGTCTCATATGTGCCGCAGCAGCATCAGCGGCTATAGCAACGTGGCGCGTGCCCGTGTCTATGCGTGACTATAAGCAGACGAAAGAGAAAAAAAAAGAAAAAGGAGCGTGATTTGATAAGGCGTCGTTATAGGCTGATAGGAGCTACTGCTGCTGCTGCTGCTGCCGCGAGGTTTATGTAACGCTCCCTGCGGATTCGAGCTAGCCCGATTCACGGAAATCTCGGCATTTCCGTGGGTTTAATGAGAGTATTATAGGGTACGTTGCGTGGATTATTGTTTTCTTTGCTGTGTGCTGTTGTTCAGTCAGGTGCTTCATTATCATATTGATTAGACGGAGGACAGATCTATTATTGTTTATTAGGGAGATTGTAGTTGGGGTTTGTTATGCAGGCAGTTAGAGAAGAAGAGATAGTTAATAATAGTAGAGTGATTTTATTTATTTTTTGCTTTTGATCTTTTCCAGGTACATTTTTCTGCAAAGGAACATGCCAAGTGCTTGAGCAAGACCAACAGTTAGAGGATGGAAGCAAAGCAAGGAGGGTTTGTTGCCTGAAGGAGATACCGCCATGGTTTTAGAGCCTGTGCACAGAGTGATAATTTAAGTTCCTGTGTGTGATTTTACTTGTTAAAGTCTGTAAGAAGAGGTCAGAGGAGCATGGAGGTGAACAATGCTGTTGGTACCAGCATCAGCACCAGCAAGAGCAACACCACTCAGAGTATCAACTCTGAGAGCAGCAGCAATGACAGCAACAAAAGTTCCATATATTTGATGATACCTTTCCGACAATTATGTGTGATCACAGTTACAATACCACTTGCCACATTGCTGTTTTGCTTTGTGACAGCCTACATATATCAGCAAGATGACATCCATGAGACTCATTGTAGGGTAAGTATTATTTTGGCATTAGACGTAGGTTATGCAAATTATTGTTGCTATTATAATTTTATAAAAAATGATTTTTTAATTATGCAGGTCTATAATGTTCTTCCATCAATATCAGCTATTACTGGGGTGTCTCCCCAAAGATATTTGTGGCGCGTGAGCATAGCTCTGCACATTGGACCACGTCTTCTTATAGCCAGTGTTTATTACTCATTCTATCACAAAATTCTCAGAAGCATTGAGGATGTGCCTAAAAAAATACAAGGATTTAGACTTTTAAATCTTTGTTACTGGCTAAATATTGCAGAAGTTGCTGCTCTGTGTGGTGTTACCTATATTTCCAATAAAGAAAATTATGGTGAGTTTTTATTATAATTCTGTACATTACGAATATTTAAATGTACTTAAAAAAGTTTCAAGTATTAAAAAAAATAGTAACTAAAAATTTTGAATTAAATTAATATAAATTTTTTAAAGTAAATGAAAATAAATTTTTCTAATATTTTACATTCATAATTTTGTTTAGATTGTATTTAGTAAAATATTTTTGTTTTTGCAGCGGTGCATGAGAAGACCTTTATAGTGTTCATGATAAGTTCTCTTACACATATGCTGGTAGCTGTAAGATTAGGTCGCCTAGTTACGCCAAATGCACAAAGTCTGCAGTACAAACAAGCCCTTTTCACAACGAGCATGATCAGCACTGTCGGCCTTATAATCTTCTTCTTGAAGCATCGATTACTGTGCCATGACCTGGGTATGAAAAATATTCTTATTTATATTTATTATGTGTAAAAAAATAATTTAAAACATTATAATTGACATTTTTTTAGTTTTTTTTTCTTCTTTAATCATGTATAAAACTATTATTTTATGTCGAATTTTCAACAGCGTTCAGCTGGTTTTCTCTGTGTGAATATGTGATAGCTTCAGGAAACATGGCATTCCATGCCACTGTCATCTTGGATTTCCCTATGGATCAGCTGGTGGTAGGAAGCGGTTTGCACTTAATCAAGAATGATTAATTTAGTGTTATGAAATTTAAAATTTTATCATTTAAAGATGTTTCTCACTTTATCTGAATGTCTGCTGTATGTATATGGTTCTGTTCTAAAACAATGTTGTAATTTTGACATTCTAAATGATTAACAGAAAAAATCCTTAAATTGAAATAAAATAATCAAAACATATATTAATTAATAAAAGAATAATCATATTAACAGCAGACACAGATTGGTGACAAACGTCTTTGATATTAAGGGATGATAAATAATGGTGGAATAATCATTTATTATCACCATTAATAGCAACAAATTATACCTAGTAATAAATATTGCAAACTATGACAAATGTATGGTAACTTCAGATTTGTAATGGATACGTCTAATGCTTATGTTACTTTTATTGTAATGTTTTTATGTTTGGACTGTTATGTATTGTAAAGTCTGAAGATAAAGCTGAAGTATGCAAGCTGTAATTTTAAGTTAATTTTAAATAAGAGTTCTAGTCGAGTACTATTAAATCTAGTCAATGGAACTTCTTCGGCTTTAATTTTCAAATTCAGAAAAGATCAATTAAAAATTTTTTCTAAGTGATTTCCAAGTTCTTTAGACCTTGATTATTAAAAACCAGCAATTTAAAATTATTACTTTTGTCATTGAAATTTTAATTTTAAGCACATACTCGAAAAAATTTTAATGGAGCACAGGGAATAAAGATAAGACGTTAAATACTGTAAAGCTGTCAAAGTATTGCAAAGATTCTCGTCTTTGTTTGGTACTCGAATGATCATTCGTACAAAATTATATAGCTCTATATATTCTTGTAATTTATTTGAATTTCAATGTTAAAAACTCCCGTGATTTAAAAGTATTGGCTGAGATTGTTCGTTATGATATATAAGCAAAGAAAAGAAAGCTTATAACATATGATCAAACGACGTTGTAAAAGCATGCCGAGCTCTTAAAAAATTCTCACGGTACATGTAAAATTTAACTTACTAAAAAATCTATAAAAAGTGAAAAATTTTCCAAAGTTTTTATTAATTATGCAGTTTTTGTAGAGTTCGGCATTGCTTGACTATGTATGTATACATATTGTTACATATGTATTGTAATTAGTGATAATCATTTTAGAAGACGACAAGCTTAACGTGAACTGTAGATCGTGTGGCACTTGCAAGTTACAATATCGTTTTTTGCACATTTTTACATATACAAATGTATACCAATAAGAAGGTTCTATATTTTGATAACAATTGATTTTTTAAAAATCCGTTCTCTTAAATTCACTGAAAATATCTGATGGCAATTATAATTTTACATATGACTGGAATATTTTATGCAAAAAAGTTTGTTTATTTAACCACTGCAAAGACTCAAAAAAACTATTAAGGTAAATATATGGACAAATTTTTATATCACAAATTGATGTATTAATGTGATGCCGCAAAAACAAATCTAATAACAATTTTAACTCGCCTATTTTATTGTTGATGTAAAAAATTTCATACTTGCTGCTTTTTTTAAGTATGCAATTTAATATAATAGTACGTAGTCAATCAATTGTAAATGTTACGTACATTACATATATTGTATTTGTAACTGAAAAATTATCGAATTATCGAATATACGTAGCCGTCAGATATTGAACAGGTGCCAAGTGATGTACTAAAACAGACGCATAATTACGTTTTCCTTGTTATATAATTGTCAAGTACGCATACAATGTGAAAAAAATACAATTATGATTGATTTGCTATATCAGTAGGAAACTTTAGGAAATAGAATATTCATTGCTTAAGGTTTTTCTATTGCCTATTTTCGCTACCGATCTTCCATTTTTTTTTAAGCCATTCAATAAACGCGTATTTTATTTTTTAATCCTTTTAGAATCATTTACTATTTACTAAAATGATGTTCTAGTTCTGGGGTTGTTTTTTAGTAGTGCACATACTTATGCTTCTAAATGATTGATAATAATATACGTATTTTATACACTTTAATTATTTTAAGTTTAACTTCCATGTTACAAACAATACTTTCGATTAACTGTTAAATCTCTTTTGGAGCAATAAATATTTTTAGCATTTTTTAGTGTATAAATATTATAAAAAGATCAACTAAAAATGTAACTTCTATTTTTTGTATGAGTAAAATGTGTTTATTTGATGCAGCGTTCTGCGATACATGAAAAGGTAGAACAAAAATACTTGTGCTTTTTCTTAAACTTTCGATATTTTAAGCTTAAAGATAGAACTAGGCAATAAGTATAAGTGTCATTCCGCACCATGTTATTGCTTGATATAGCAACGATAACAACCTCTTCGCACGCTTACTGTTTGTCTCTTTTCACGAAAAAATTTACATACGCTCTATGAATGAATGTGTATAAACGGCATTTTTTTTTATTCTTGCGCTTCACGAGGACTCGTATATCATTTTTTCATATTTGTATATTAACACGATAACAATAAATATTGCTTATTTTAAATGTATATAATTATTGATTCATTACGAACATAGCCCATGGTCTACGTAAATAAAAAAACGTTAAATATGAAAAATTGTTAGATTTGTCCTCATATAATTTGTCTCATCTAGAATGTAAATGTATTTATTCCTGCATCTCGTACAAAGTATGTTAATGGAAATACGAAGGATGGAGAGTAATCTCCTAATTGTAAATCACTGTGCGGAGAGATCAACAAATGAATTGCGTTCTTTCGTGGGTACAATCATTGTAACGACATTTATTTTTTGCGCGTTTGTCGACTGAGGATATTCGTGATGAATTCCTCTGAATTTCTATTGCGCAATCGAAAGATAATTTTAATAATAAGAAATAAAATTGTGTGATTGTTAACAATTTTTTTATTTGCCAAAACATTATGCAACCTGAAACTGCTAATTTATCATATCAAAAATAAATCATTTACCATGTTTTATATATTATTTTATTATCATACATTTTTATTTGACCATTTTTGGGTGCTGAACTTTATTTGAGTAATAAAAATGTATTTCAGAAGTTATATGGTTATTGAAACACAGATTTAGTTTCAAGTTTAGATAAAAAAGAATAGTTTGCAATATATTTTTATTGAAAATTTATATATTTTCATAAGTATGATAAATTTAAATCAAAATTCATAAGAAAGATAATATATATACGTAGATTTCTTCATGCCTTAACAAATTAATTTTTCTTGTCAAAATAAACTCGTGATTATGAAGAGATGTAAAGTAATAATAAGTAATTATTACTTTATTCAGGAAATTTGTTGACTCATGAAAACAATATGTCATATACCATTTTCCGATTTCCTCAATTTTAAGCTGAGTTATTTTAGTTTAGCTTGTAAAATTCGCAGTTACGGATTGGATTGCTTCAGAAAAAAAATAAATATAGACATGAATTTCCAGTGTAATACAGACGTACATTAAAAATGATGAATAACCGATAAGGTTAGATAAATAATTTATTTTAGTTTCCACATTTTTCCCGCTAATATTACTTCGATATCGAAGAATCAAAAAAATGTAAAATATATGAAATTATTGAATTTTTTCTCAAATTCTGTATGAGATTATTCTACTCTACAATAAAACTCAATTTATAAAATATGGGTTTAGTTCATTCTCATTGATCCTTATCTGTATAACAGGAAACAAGTATAACCTCTGCGTGCATGATTTATACATCAAAATTTCAATAAACATTAAACTCATTTTTTTTTTAATTAATAGAAATATACTCACATTCAAATAGCATATTGTAGAATTTTGTTCGTTAAAACAAACATTTCATCTGTAAATTCAAGTTGGTAATAAGACTTAGTTATTGAAACATTAATTATACACTATATGTATATTTAGTTTATTTAATTATAAGTATCACATACAAATAAAGTACCATTTTCTTACACAACGAAATTACAACATAAACGCAAAACATAAATTATGTAACTTATGTGTGAATGCACTGCAGAACCAGATGCGGTCGAAAACTCCGTAACAGCTTCGTATATATACGTGTTAAACCTCTAAACTCAGATGGCATCAAAAGAGAATAGTTGCTATGAATACCCTGATGTTTTTATTTCGTCGTATCTGTATATACAAAAAAAGATTTTTCAATTTGAAACTCAATACTTACTCTACTAAATATAACAAAAAATATAATTAAAAAATAAGCGTTTTTTCTTTATCTTCATGAAAGATTATTTAATACTCAACTATTGCTAATAATTATTTCAAATCTTAGACATTCATTTTCAACATTAATTACATTATCCACTAAAATTTCAATATAAACCACACCCACCTTGTACAGAATCAAATTACAGGCCGACGGCGTGATTCATTATTTTTCATCTCTCATTTAACGCGAATACGCAAACAACTATATTTGCATATATCTCCTTCCCTCCCGCTCTCTCTTTCCCGGGAGACCTTAAGTTGGATTTCGCGGCGAAATTATAACTTTGCTCGCTCGCTCAACCCGCGTGCACTCTGTAAACTATATCGCATCATCATATTGTATCTGCAGTCGTGGGCAACTTTGCGTGCGTACATAGCGTTGTAGTAACAAAGCCGTCGCCGCTGACGCGCAAAATAGTTTCCCTTTGTCGTTTACGGGATATACAAAAGTTATTTTTGCTTGTACGCACAGACACACACGCACACCGCACTTTATAGTAGTCGTAAATAATTTTCTTACGGTATATACTCGCGTGCTATATATGTGTATAGATATCGTCGCTCCCTACGAAGACTATATAATATAGTACATTTTAAATCCTCCCACGAAGTCTAGCACATTTCGCGATCTTCCCTCGAAGACTAACACATTTCAAATTCTCCCATGAAGACTAGCACATTTCACGTTCCTATAATTTTAGAAAATTTATGAAAATCAAAGGGCATCTAAGAATATTTGCGTAAAAAAAAAATCTTAATTTGTCAATTAACATGTATATATATGTTCCCATAGATTTATTAAAACAAGATTCAAAGTGAATAAGTGAAATTAATTAATTTATTAAAATAAATCATTTTTTTATTATTCACTTTGAATTTTGTTTTAAAAAATCAATGGTAACGAATATAAATGTTAATTAGACACATTAAGACTTTTTTGTATGCAAAGATTCTTATATACCGTTTGATTTTTATAAATTTTATGAAATTAGGAACGCGAAATCTGCTAGTCTTCGCGGGAGAATCTGAAATGAATATACAGTCGAAATTTACGCAATGCATAATATATCTATATATATATATACACAAGAGTTTATTTTTATACACAGGGTTGGCCGTGCACGTTGCGAGATGCTTGAAGCGCCAATTTTACGTATTTGAATTTGTAATGTGAAGTTTGCTTTTTAACCTTTAGACTGACAGAATTTTAAAAGCTTTATCCCTCTTAGAAAGTTTTAAAATGTTATGTCTGTATCTTTGTACATAATCTGTGAAAAGTTCCGATCACAGGTAGAGGCTATATTTAGTCATTTCGGCAGTCTAAAGGTTAAATTACTGATGATGATTATATTCGATTTTGTATTCGAAGAGCTTAGGGCTCAGGTTTATACTGATGGCTGTTGAATTTGCTGTTTATATACTGCTTACCTCTAGGGATCATCAGTATATAAACGTAAGCTATAAGTATCGCCCTGAGTTCTTGATCATTTGTTGAGAAAGGTGCTATATATGTATATATTTATGTATAAGTCTATTCTGTACGTATATATAATGATTATGGCGTTCTTTCAGCTGATTAAACGCCTGTAACGTGTAAAATATAACAGTTATTATACATTTGAGTCACGCAACAGTTACTTAGAAAAACGTAATTGAATTTCTTCACTTTTTCATCATACCTTTTTTTCTTTAAAGCAAACTGCTGTAAAGCCAAACCTGACAGGTAAAATTTGTATTACCATAAACACTATATAGTTTTTCACATCTCTACTATGACACAAATGAAAAAAAAAAACACTAATAACTTTTGAAGATTATTTTTCGGACACACCCGTTACATGGAGAGACTACTATATGTACTTCCCAACCCAACGTGATTGGTTAACAGTCGAGAACAGTTGATTGATTAAATAAAAAAATAAAACTTTTTAGATATAAATGGACGTTATACCTGAATCGCAGTACAGGAAATTCTTGCCGCCTCGTCGTAATTTTCCTGATTTTTTTCGATTCGAGGGCCTGTCCACCTCGTCGAGAGCCCTGCTTTAAACATGGCAGTTACATTTTCTATTACAGATTCGAAACCAATTTTCCAGTAGTTATCTACCGTGAGCAGTTCATCCGGGAATTCAGTCGCCGGCGTAATATTAAACTGCAATAGTCGAGAAATATTTCCGTCAGTACAACATTTTTGTGCTAATTTCGTGTATTTCAGTTGTTTTCTTTGACAACTTTCTATATTATAAACAAGCAAAGTTAGCAAACTCCCTATGTAAATTTATTTTTGTCAATATTCAGAAGCAAAAAAATAAGCGCTATATATGTATTGTCATTTATGCTTAAATTCGGTTGATAAAACAAAAAAATTTCTGTTTATTATATTTCATTCAAGTGATGTTTTTAATCTTTTAGTCTCTAAGGTGACGTGATTATACCGTAAATATATAACAACTATATGTTTTATCCTTATCAATTTCACTAACGCGTGACATTTTTATGAAAAGACCGACAACTAAGTATATATCTAGGAGAGAGTCAGACACTCCGATTACGAATTCGGACAAAATCTATAATAATAGACCCTAAACGCTATATGTATAAAAAAGAATGAAGTGTTGAATATTTTCAGCTTTATTTCAAAATAAGCCTCTTCTTAAAAAGGTAAAATCTCGAATATCATTTTAAGCCAATTGAAAAATATTTATTCTTTCCAAAGTTATAAAATTTTAAAGTTGAGCAATGAAAATGCATTGTTTAAACTTTCATAATTTTGTAAGGAATCAATATTTTTTTTATTCATAAAAAAGCAAATGAAAGCTCATTTTTTCTAGTTTTATTTTATTTCTTCAAAAAGATATTTAAGTCTTTTCAAAATTAAATGGTTATCGTTCTGAAGCTTTTTCAAGATTTTGTTCAAATGAAACCTAAAAATTTCTACATCCAACAACCTGTTTCAAAGTTTCAGACGAAACCGTGATCCGGAGGTATTATCTTCTCCTAGATAAGTATATAAATGAGCCGTGTTGAAAAAAATCTTGTGGATTTCCGTACAGAAATCCACGTGGAATATACGTAGATATCAGTCCAAAAAATCCACGTAGAAATCGACGTTGAAATTCGCGTGGTAAAGAGAGAGCTACTTTATAAATAAACTATTTATAATAAACTATTAGTTTAGGTAAATAAATTAATACCGTCACGGCAGAATAAAAATAGCGAAACAGAATCCTTCAAATTTATATATAGTAATATATCTTTTTTTTCCATGATGGTATTAATTCATTTAACAACAATAATAGTTTATTATCATTTATCTTTCTAATTACCATGCGTATTTCGACGCCAAGTTCTACATGGATTTCCACGTGAAATTCTATTGATTTCTGTGTGGAAATCATAATAAATTTCTGCATGGAAATCCACAAGGGTTTTTTTACTATAGTACACCACATTACCGGGCTGCACGCTTTTGCATCGCCATCTTTATCGTTCTGCGTCTTTGGGCTTCACTGTCGTCGTCCTTGACAGCAGCAGTCGAATCCACGGTTTGAGCTGATTTCGGATTTTACTAAAAAGTCACGTTTATCCTGATTCTTGCGAAGTTCTGCACGCGCCATCTTAACCGCCAAGTTCGTAAAATCTTCCGTTTGTTTAATAAAGCCGTCCATAGCACTCATTTGATATCAATGATGGGACATAGCGTCTGTAATACTTGCTCTCTGCAATAGATGAGGAATAAATAAATTATTGCTCGATAATCGTTCTCTTATTTTTTTTTATATATTTTTCTTTTTAGCGGAATTCGCATTGATCTGTACGCGAAGAGAAATTTCTTACCATAAACGCATCGACTCTTATCACACGAATTTTTTATCACACTTAACTAATGAAAATAGTAACAAATGTTGCCATAACCGCAAGTCTCGTATCTATGTCAAATTTGTAAGACGTTGACGCCGTCTATGTATCAATTATATATACGATTTTCACTTCCGTCTCATGAGGAAATTGCAAGAGCACTCGCACGCCTTTATCCCATGAGCTTGATACTATTTTAGTTTACAGTCGTTGCGAATTGTTGTAAACCACGCGGATAACAATAACAATTGCCGATCCTTATACAACGTAATACAGTTCACGTTTCATTTATTTACAATGAATATTTGTTATTAATAACTTTACAGAAACTATAGTATGATTATAAATTTTATGAATAAATGAAATTGTATACGTTAAAAAAAATATGTTTCCGGACTTGTATCATTATATCAAAGCTTCCATTTGCGTGCACATACGCGCTGCCAGCCTCTCGTCCGTATATACTTATTCGCATGAAGTTAATACCAAAATCACATCCGTTAATACCGCGTACCTGCAGTGTTACTTCTATCGTATCGAGTGCGACACATAAAAGCATCGATTTGTAGCAAATAAAGCACGAGTGATGCGCTAATTTTATATCGGAGAATCTTATGCAAATAACAGTTGCGTTTGTTGCGTTAATGTCTCATGCGTTGCCTAATAATATTGCAACCTAAAAGTGGAAGCGTTATATTACTTTCAACGCATTTCATACGAAAATCGTTAGAAATTTCTCTCTGTTATACTTAATGCTTTTTTTTTTTGCAAATTCCAAATTTGCAAACTACAACATCTATATTATTTAAAATTTTATTTCGCGTGAAATATTCTCAATTAAACGCCTGTCCTTGTCAATACCCTTAATAAAAAGAAAAAGAAAAACGCTTTCATAAGATACGTTATGAACGATCAGCTCCGTTCACAACTCACTATATACAGCCACCGCGCAAACTAGCAAAAGATAAGTATATATATACCGCCGCGTTATACTTGTACTTATCTATACCCTTCAGAACGCTTGCATTCAATTTCCAACCGGATACAATGACACTATTTCATCTGCTCACGATTTTTCCTCTTTATACATGACTCGTCGTCGATATTATACGATATGTATATATAGACTCACCTGTAACCTGTGAAGCTCTCTCTCTCTCTCTCTTTAACGGGCGCGTCGTTAATCGACTATGGTCTTGCAATATGTATATATACACGCCTGGAAGCGTTTCTGTAGATAACGAACTGATGCTGCTGTGCTGCGTCCAAGTTCAGACGTACGTTGCTTTGGCGGTGAATAAATTTATAATATGTCCGCGCGTGCAAGGATTCGGCGAATGATAAACTCGTGCTACGTATGTCTATCGGTCTAAGCTTACTGATCGCACACTGACGTTTTATGTACGGGTGAATATGCGAAGAAAGATAGAGGGAGACAAGTGACAGCGGATTTGTGGGGGAAGCTTGAAAATTTGTTTATTTGCGCAGTCGTCACTATCGTTATGGGTAGTTATTTATAGGGGAAATGTGAAGATCGGCGCAGGGATCGTTAGCGATTGGGGATTGAAGAAACAATTGAAGGTCAATTTCTTTAAGTAAATTATTAATGCTGCTTTGGATTGATTTTTTTTTAGTTCTATATATAAGTCCTGTAATGCAACAGTTTCGATCTTATACTTAACTTTTTGTATATATACGAATTATAAGCTACAGACTCTTCAAATGGATTAATAATCCATTTTTTTTTTCTAGAACCGCTCAGAAATCTCGACCTGCTATTACAAATTTAATCGCATTATAATTTAGCTTATTTTTTTCAATCATTTTTTTCTTCTAAAACACAACAAAAAAAACCCTTATGTTGCAACAAAACTGCTCTCAATCCTTACCGCTTGGCATTCCCCATACCTACATCTAAAAAAGGCGTTCCACGTGTGTGTAGGCGCAACCTCATCACTCGCCTCTCAAACGCACAGACGCACCACACTAAACCATCAGAACAACAAGCCTCTCTCTCTCTCTCCCTCTCTCTCTCTTTCTCTCTCTCTCTCTCTAATCGATGAGCTATCCGGTCCATCCAGAAATACGGTCGGAGAATGCGAGAGCGTACGTATGTATACCATGTACGTACATATTCGCGTATACGTATACGCCACTGCTACTCTTGGGCCGTGTGCGCGTGTTCGCGTTCGCTCACGCGAAAATGGACCAATCGCGAATCATCTTTCGGTATGCCGCACTCCGTGATCCCCGACTGGAATCTCCTACCTCCGAGCTTCCCACCGTCCTTCCCTCCTCCACCCAATGGCTAGAGTAAGATTCGTGGGTGGGTGGTTAGCTAGAGTGAGAGAGAGAGAGAGAGAGAGAGAGAACAATGTGGAAACGATGACGACGACGACGGCTACGAGAGGACACAACGTCGGCTGGCATGTGTCCCGGAGATATGCGCGAGATCCTGAGTGGAGCAGCAGAGCAATGCAACGACGACGACGACGACGACGACGACGACTCGTGCGTCCTTCGAGGTCGCGAAGAGACGACCAAGACGACGACGACGACGACGACGACATGCGATATGTGGCATTTCTATATGCGCTGCGATATGCGCGTGTCATGCAGTGTATATATAGTTGCATTGTGATACAGGCTTGGCTGTGGGGTATGATGGTGATGGAAATGTAGGTGACATGGGACGGTATTTAGAAAACTATAAATGTATATATTATATGTTGTTTTAGTTGGGAAATATTAAGTTAGGTTGAAGGTAATAATATTTGGGTGAATTCCGCGCGGAATGTCAAGTATATAATTGGAATTGAGAATGTATATTAATCTTATCGCTTTCATCTAAAGACGATTAAATATTTTTATTATTTGTTGGATGTAAAATGGGAATTATTTAGATGAATGAGCATGCGCAGCAGCATCACGGTTATAATTATACGTTAAAGGATTGTACTACAATATATATATATATATA
>JAYJLV010000032.1:2638191-2664337 GCA_036873485.1 Torymus texanus | reverse complement strand
CAAGGTCTTTAATAAAATTAACTCTAGATAGCTTGTGACTGTTGATTAAGTAATCATAACAAGAGTAAGACGATCCTTTGTAAAAAGAGATAATATTATATTTGCTTTTTAGGTTAAAAGGTTTCAAACTATTAAAGAATGTATCTTAATAGTTAAGGAATCATTCGTTTAATATAAGAAAACATCTCAAACGAATGGTTTTTAACTGTTAAGTAATTTCCTTATATCTATTAAGAAATATTCGGTTAGTTATATGCAAATGTCATTTATTAATAGTGAACGACATTTCTTTAATGTTCTGAGATTCCTTTATTTTTGTGTACCCAAGCTATACATTCCTCGAAACCTATATCCTCCAATCCTTCGAGCCAACTCCTCTTTTTGTAATCACCCGGCGTATCCATAACACGCTTTAATCCTTTATCCCAACTCCGTAATCCCCGGGCGTTTACAGTTAACGCTACTGTGCGAGTAGAGCTATACATCGTTTAACGATCATCCGTACATAGATCCGGTCGAATACTCGATTCAACATTACGAGCTCCTTACTTGAGACAAACGCCCGATACTTATGCAATAACAAGATTTCACACGACGGGCACTTGTGATATAATATGTAGTATATTTTACAACGAATGCCCGAAATACGATTTTGTTCACGCGTACACAAGATCTTAAAATTCATCCTTTTGTATGAAAAGAACCTTTTGTTAACAAAATTTTCATGACATTTTTTTTAATAATTTTGTACATAGATTATGCTCATATAATATTATCATAATGAATTGTTAAAGCGTATGAAATAAAAACAAAAAAGACTAACAAACTTTTATAATGAATATATAGTCCTGGAAGTGCTGTAATTGGAAATAAAACACTCAACCTCGGAGTGCACGTAGGCTTGCAAAAATAAACGTATATTGTACCTATACTCGCTTTTCCTCTTGTGCTAAAAGGAAAATAATTTAGTGGCGGCAACTTAATGAACAAAAACCAAATTTTATCGACCCTCAAGAGCAAAATTTGATTAAAAAAGAAATTTTGAGTTGAAGAAAAATTATTACTTTTTATCTAGCAAAGATCATTTACAAATATAAAGAAAATTCTACTCAAACCTAGCGGAATATCATTTTGAATTGAAAAAGTATACTTCCGATTTGAATATGTAATGTTTAATTGAAAAAGAAAATCGTTTATTAAGAAAAGAATTTTTAAAAACGTAATTTCTCCTTGGTTCAAATAATAAAATTTATCGAGTTGTAAACGATATTTATACTTTTAAGAAGCCGGAGGCTGAAAATTTTCTGTGGTTTCGAATACAAACTAAAATGCCGGTCAACGGTGGCCTCTATATATTTACAGCGTTTATGTCGACGATAGCGATGATTGTTGAATGGCGTGTGGTAAAGTTACTATTGAAAATTTCATGGATGGAATAGCGTAGAGTTTCTTAGAATTGACTAAGGTGGTGGATCATAAGCTATATGTTTAAATGTTATTTCTGAAAGATTTCTTTCATGTAATACACGCATTTACCGGCAGACAACGTGATAAATAATATAGAAAGAACATCCAGAATATAGTAACGAAAACTTGTTCCAAAATTCATGAAATAAGGGGATATTTAGTTTCAGAGTATCTTTATTATATAATGATACTATTATTTACTACAATCTATTGAAATTTTTATAATATATATTTTTTCTAGTCTAGTACATATACTAATTATATTTACTTCATGAAAGTAGAATACAAGTTAATTTGATACGAAAAGTTAATGAGACGAGATCAAAGGCTAGCTATAAAAACAATGTTATTAAGGGGAAAATTAAAAAAAAAATTATTATTAAATACGGTGGCCGTTGAATAAATAAACATAAATATAAAAAACTTAGATCTTGACAGTTCTCAATCTTATTCTCTATAAGTTTCTCTTTGTAGAAAAAAATTTCATTTCAATTAAACAACAGTATTTTCTAACGTTCTTCTAAACCTTGTTTAGCCTATATTACTTAACAAATCAATTCTCGAAAAATCTAGTAAACAGAATTACACTGGCACATTATACAAAAGAGATCAACATCAGCATTTCATATTCCCTCTCGTTAACCATATCACCCAAATCAATTAAAAAAGCATTGACTTACTGCAACGTTGCCGTCGAGCTGGTGAATTTCTTGCGGGTTCCTCGACTAGGAGTTGCGCATCGACAGCACTGATGCTCACGTCGTCGCGGCCGTGCCATTCTAATGTGTATATACCTCACAGCAGTACTATATAGAGAAGAGCAGCGATGCGCGTCCAGACGACTCTTTGCAGTGGCTCGCTTTCTCTCTCTCTTTATTGAGGGTGTAGATGAACGCACCTGCTGTAACGAGACCAAACGTAGAGGCGTCGATGTAATGAATTTAGACGCGTTAGCTGAGTAATCGGTGTAATGTTTAATTGGGAAATTCGTGGTATTGGGTAATATATTAAAGGGCATCCATAACCATTATAGAGTATATGCTGACTTAAATAAATGGTTAGAAATTTTTGTTTTCTTTGGTTTATTTACAATTATAATAATTTCATTCAAACGTGTGATATATTTTTCTTATAATTAATTTAGCTGTGTCTTTCGAAGTACAGTTTACAGGGCACATATAAATGCATTTCAAAAGTTATGAAAAGTAATAAGGAGTAATAATAGTAAGAATTTGAATAATGAATTATTTAGAATTCGGATACTATTAAAAGCAACCAAAACAGAAAGATAGACATTTCAACACTTCGTTTCCTCTGAATTATTAATATCAAAGTTCTGACTTTTCTGATTTATTCAGTAATGATTAGTATAACAACGCATTTATATCGTGTTATTCAATGATGATTTATTATATAATTGCTGCTTAATCGATTGCACAACGAAATAATTAGAAAAAAACTCGTACTTTCTTTCTTTCTCTCGCTCCTCTTATATGCTTTCACCACATCCTCTCTTGATATTATTTGTAGAGCGCGCCTCTTTTCATGTTTGCTCCTTGCTGTTTTTCTAGACTTTTCGCCGATTCATTTGTTTAAATATGCGTTTTTGCGTGTGTATTTACCCCGTGCTCTATTCTTTTATTGATTTTAGTATAACACTGGAGCGAAAAATGCAATGTACACTCTCTAAAGTTGAATTAGTGTAATTTTCATAGTGGAATATTTTATTAAATTAGTGAAATTTTACTAAAAATTAGTGTAGACTTCACTAATTATCATAGTGAAAATATTAATCCGGTATTGAATTAATAGAGTTTACTACAAACTGAAATGCGTCGCAAAAATTATGCAAAAGCGAGCCAGTCGGCTTCGGCGATCGAAGTTCATATATATATATATATTCCTTTAATCATTCAAGTTTTTGATAATTTAAGAAAATATTTTGAGAGTGGTGATAACATTCATCAGGAATTTGTAAATTCAAAAAAGCAACAAGTGCTTCATCACCTCTCCAGCCATTTGTATTGAGGTCGAAATCCCATAATTATTTTATTATAGCTCATGATGATCAATAATCGAAAACATTTTATAGCAGCCTTAGACAAACTCAGTACTTTTACAAAATACTTATACATTTATAGAAACATATCTGTGGCTTCCCAAAATAACCATATATCTGCATTGTTTTCATTCAATATTTCGGAAGAATGGTACAATTCCAGACTGAGAAATGTAGAATTACTCCCTAAAGTTAAATTAGTAAAAAATCCACTAAATCTTAATTAAAATTGCATCACCGAAACATTATAGTGAATATTCACCAATTCTTAGTGAAAATATACATGGGAATATCCACTAATTAAAATAGAAAAGTTTCACTCTTTTAAATAGTGAATATTTCCATATACTTCCACTAAGGATTAGTAAATATTTACTATTTTATTAGTAATATTTATTAGTAATTATTCACTAATGTTTTGGTGGAGCAATTTTAATGAATCTTTAGTGGATTTTTCACTAATTCAACTTTAGAGAGTACATTGATATATCTCGCTAATTTTCCGAATATTTGTGACGAATTTAGATTACTAAAAATTAAAAAATATGAGTTTGCGGGGTATACACACACACGTAACTGTTTCAATATCTGGTCTGAATATCGTCAAAATTCAAAATGTTTTCTGATATAAAATAAATATTTTGATATAGAAATTAATTAAATGATTTATATGTGCATTTGAGTAAATAATTAAAAACATCATTAAATTATTCAATATCCCAATTGATTAAAATTTTGTATCTAATAATTTAATATTACAAAATAAATGCTGTTCCGATTTGTTTCCTAACCTCAAAATTTAGAATTCAAATCTGGTATGTAGTATAAATAATATCCAATTCTTTTCGAAAGATGTTAATAAAGAGATTTGTTGATTTCGCATGGATATACAGACACACACACACACACCCACACACACACACACACACACACACGTGTACTTTATCTTATTCTTATTTATTTACGTGTAATGTAATTGTTATACACATGTAGAGGAACTTCTATTTTTTACTTATAATACATGAACAAAATGAAATTTATAAAGTCCTTTTTAGTAGAATGCAATCATATAGCCAAGGGGATTGAGCAGATAGGTCTGAAGTTTGCAACGTTGAAGTGCAACGAAATAAAAAAATAATTAATTTTTCTTTATTGTTATGCTAGTTAATATTAATTTTGTGCACAGATTTAGAGTCTTATAATATAAAATAACTTTGTAACAAAAGTTTAATCGAAATTTTGCACTTGTTAATAATTTTAATTAATTGTAAGAAATGATTTCGTTGCATTCCAACGATGCAAACTTCAGACCCATGTATATTGCGTGAAATGAGAATTTAATCTCGCTAAGTGTCCCCGAATTTGCCTTGAATTGAGATTCGAGTGATCTTTTTTTTCTTTGTTTTTTTCTCTCTTTTCTTTGCCGAGGTTGTTGACCATCTCAAAAGACTCGGATATCTGGAAGCATCAACGGTAGTATTATCCTTTCGAATTTTCGTACCAACTTGAGCATCCCTATGATTATATTGCAGCCAGGGAAAATCAACTGGTAGCTTGCAGTAAGTCACCGGATACTGCTGGTGCAGCAGCTGCGATGCGATGTTTATATAGACGGCATTGACCGGCGCGTTCTCCGAAATATTTGACCTTATCCGGTGCGACTCTCGATGCAGTAGTCAGATGTGAATCTCAGGTTGGAGGGTATATTGATTGCTACAGTGATATTAATGGAGCGATAATAATTGAACGATCATTTATAGATGGATAAATGAAGTTTCAAGGTAACGTGATGGCGAATAGGTGAATGTTTGATGTTAGAATATAGGTCAGGTAGAAAAAATTTTAATTATATAAAGTTTAATTAAAATAGGTTTCCTTTTTCGTAGTTTTAGCAACTAATTATGCAACATTTTAATTTTTTCTGAAAATATTCTTTAAATTCAACATTTCATGTCGTTTCACACACTTGAAACTCAAAAGAATCCACTTGACGAAATTTTCTTGCAGTCACTTCAAATTAATCGGTGCCAACGTTCCAAAATATCAGAAATACTAGTTAAAAATTCAACAATCTCGAAGCAGAAACTGCAATCAATCAATATAAACAGAAATCAGTCTATATCCTGTCACAACTTACATATACATACCACTACTTGCTGTCCGATATTTCACCCGAGGCAAAGATTGCCGAAGAAAATCGAAGCTAAAATAACAACGAAAAAAGAAGAGCTACAGGAAAACGTATACATATATATATACACAAAACTCCCAGAAAAGATCCAGAGGAAAGCTCTTTCCCTCCATCTACTTTTTTTCTCTCTCCCTCTCTTTTTCTATCCCTTGATATCCTGAGCGGAAAAGAAAACCGTGAGTATGCAATCATGGGGACCACCCGAGAGAAGCAGCGCGCGCCGCCGACAGATGAGCCTCCCGAGATACTAACTCGTCCTTCGAGTCTACTCTCTCTCTTTCTCTGTCTCTCTCTCTCTCTCTCTCTCTCTCTTTCGCGTCCTTACGCGCGCGCGAGCTAACGTCTTTTTCTTTTATTGGAGGCGTGCGCACGTTTCTTGCAGCGCGCCACAGGGCTTTAACGATCCACTTCCGTCGCACGACATCCGGAGTCTCTTTGGCGAAACGAGAGCAAGGGAAGGAAGCGGTTTTGAATTCTGCCATACCCACTATAGTTTCGTTTTTTCTTTCTGTTTCCACTTTCGATTGTATGAAAAGAGGGAGGATAGGATGCGTTAGAGAAAAATATGTGTAAGGTTATTATTGTCTAGGTGATACGAGGAGAGTTTCTGATCGGTGTATCTTATTGGGATATTAATAGTGATCCAAATAATTTCTTGAAGATTTTTTGGAATATAGGATTTTTGTAGTGTTATGAGTGTTTCGTGGGAAATGTTTTGAGTGAGAAGTATGAAAAATGATGGTACTTGGGACGTAACGACATTTTAAAGGGAATTACTGCAGTTTAATATTTTGTTTGTTTGTTCGTTTCGGAAAAATTTTTATTTACGGAGAACATTATACCATTTGTTTAAGTTTATCAGAAAATTCATTAATTAAAAGTTGAAAATGATAAGAAATTTTGTTCAAGGCGAGTATTTAACTTCTGTCTCTAAAGTTAAAGAAATAAAATATTTACTTACATTAGAGATCGCCACCATTTTCACTTTAAATAAGTGAAAAAATTAGCATGATAAATATTGCTTAATATATGATATTTGACCCACATTTGACAAAACTCTTTCCTTATTCACTGAAAACAATATACTGTATTTGTTTGAACTAGACTTGTATAAGCAATAGCCTAATAAGTCATTTTAATTGCCGTAATCTTCGAAGTTAAAAAAAATACATTTGCTTGCAAGAAAAAACCTATTATCAGATGATGATTAGATTTCGATAATCCGAGTTGTTTGCTATTATTCTAACAGTATTGTTCTATATTAGCTACAGTGTCAATCTAGCTCGCAAACTAATTAACTGACTAGAAAAGAATCAAGTCTTCGGATCACGAATTCGGCTGAAATTTTAATTTATGTTTTTGGATGTACAAATATGATGAGAGCCGCAATATTAGATCCTAACAGTAAAAAAAACCTCAAGTTCTTTTTAGCTTCATTTTCCACAAACTTTGGAAAGCCTTAAACATCATCTGAAGCAATCATCTCAATGATGACGATTAACATTGATATGGTTTGTAATAATAAACAAAAAAAAATTATGCTATTTTGTTCTATCTTAATAAAATAAGGTTTTATTGCTTATGTTAAATTTTCTTTGTTTTTAATTGAATTTATATGATTTGATAAAAATTAATTATTTCTTATTGAAGGGACGTATGTACTTTTTCTGAATGCACGACTAGCACTTTTTTAACAAGTACATATGCACGTAAAATAAGTTAAATTTCACTTAGTTTACTTTAAAGAGCTTGTTTATAAACTTTCAAAAGTATAAAACGTACAAACGTTACTATATGTAGTTTGCAAAAATACGATAACAAGCCAGCTTTTTTTATGGAAAAGTGATTACACTTTGCTTGGTAGTATAATTTATGTTACAGGGGAAAATTAAAGCTTCACAGGCAGCAGCGTAAACTTGTTACTAAAGTAGAGCTACGGATTAACAAGATACTTTAAATATAAGTTCTATTATAAAAAGAAATTTCATCGTCTTAAAAATGCACACGGAAAAAGAAATCTTTATATTAAAGGAATGTCATTAACTATTAATGCATCGACATTTGGATATGGACAAATGAATACATCTTAATAGTCAAAGAAATTCATTAGCAGTTAAGAAACCACTCGGTTAAGATGTTTTCTTATGTTAAAGTCATGGTTCCTTAACAATTAAGACACATTATTTAGCCTGCGAAATGGAAGGACAAAATCATATTCCTTAACTATTAAAACATATTCCTTAACTATTAAGACATATTCCTTAACTATCAGACATATGATATTTATCATAAGAAAGCTGATTATTTCTTAATAACAACTGAATTTGCGTTCATCACAAATACTAACTCGCGTATAGTATTTAAAAGCATAATTTGTTAATTGTAACGATTTTTTTCTCTGTGTGCAAAAGTTAAAATTGTTTTTAATATCATTAAAATTCTTCGTGAAGATATGCATGTTCATGGATAAAATATTTTGGTAAAAGAACATTTACAGAGTTAATTAAATTTCATGTATTAATAAAACATAAATTATTGATCAATATTAAAAAATTTCAACCCTAAAATCTCCTAGTTAATTTTACTTTCTCCCAGATACATAATTCAGCTGATCTCTTTTCCGACGTGCGTGAAAAACCTCTTTGCTGCTTCGCCTTCAACCCAAAAAACCGCAAAATTCTCCCTTTTTCTCTTCAACCTCACGCACTTACAAATTCACGCAGAAGCGGGCACATAAATCAACCTTTAATTCCCGAACCGCTAATTCCGCCATTTCTCACCTCTTGAAAAATCGCACGCGCTTTTGCAAACAAAGAAGCAAATTTATTAAAGTCAAGCAGCAACCGTAAAAGCCACGACTTTCACCGAAAAAAAGAGAAAAAAATCAAACTCTAACAACCCAAGAGAACATAAGAGCGAATGCATAGCAAGCAAAAAGTTATGCTATTTACATAAGTGCGTGAGCAAGCGAACGAACGAGTGCGCACGGTAATTGTGGCTAGGGAAAAACTCTCGCGTAGAGAGAAAGAGGGAGTGAAAGAGAGCGAAAGCGTTACGCGCCGCTAGCGAAAATTATGACGAATCACAGATTGCCAAGAACAGAAGACAAAGAAGAAGTAGAAGAAAGAAAAAGATGAGAGAGAAAAAGCGCCAGAATAACGTAGACGCGCGCGCGCACAGATGAATCGTAAAGGACGTCGGATTGATCGACTGCCGTCGAGAGCGCGTTCCCGTAATAGCTATGCCACATTGTGCGTCAGAGGGAAGTTTGCTCGATGCGGTTGAAAGAGAGTAAGAGACGAGGTTGGATACGAGATTAGAGGAAAAAGTGAGAAGAGACCTTTATCGCGAACGCGTTTTACAGACAAATGCATGCGCGAGAGTGAGGTGATTGAGGATACGTTTTTTTTTCTTCTTTTTTCTCTTTCCAGACATTTAACTTCTTTTACGGTAAAGGGAAAAGATGATGCTCGAAACAAGAAAAAAGAAGCGCATTACACGCGTGAGAGATTTTCCTAGATGCATAATTCACTTTTTTCCATCTCCCGTTCAAAGCTGTGTGTAACAATTTTTATGGTTCACGTAATGGTATGCGTTACCGAATATGCAGTAGATACCTATATAGGTATTAGTATAATAATAATTCAGTATTGTTAGCTGTGTAATGGAAGGATAATAATTACTCATGGTCGTATTACATAACCATTGGGCAACCTCAATAGGATTACTATAATGTATTGTATGTCATAACTATATATTAATGTAACACGTAATCCAATTGAATTTCAAACTCTTATCTATTTTAATAGAAAAAGAACTAACCCACCATTTATAGAAAAAAAGATCTCTTTCCATGACAAAAACCGAGTGCAATCTAGACCATCATATTTATGAATACGTATATCCCGAGGAGTTATTCACCCTCCCTCGTTAACATCGTCCTCTCATCTCTCTCCCACGACCAAACTACAGCACAAAGGAGCACGAAATTCCCCGTAATCCTCATATAGTCTAGATCAAAAGACACAAGCAGCAGCATCCACTGTGTGTGTGTGTGTGTGTGTGTGTGTGTGTGTGTGTGTGTGTGTGTGCGCGCGCGTATGTGTGTGTGTGTAATAAAAAGAACGACATAGGGGAAAATGGGAACCGGAGAACTGTCTAATGGGACCGCAGGTTACGTATAGCAGGGACCACCAGGAAGATATCGAAGACGATCTGAGTATAACAGAGAAAGATTTCTTCTCGCTTGCGCCGTAACCAATTGCTTCCTCGAAAAACGATATATACTATAGACGCTCTTTTGTGAAAAGTCTTTCCACTTTGTACGATTGTTCATGAATACGCGGGGTTTAGGGTTGATTCGTTTTCCATGTTGCAGAGAGTTGGAATGCGTGGATCTCGCGTGGGGTTGTTGGTATGTGCGTACGTATATTATAAAGGTTAGACAAAGGAGGTCAACAATGTGATTGCTGGATTATATTGTAAGAGAGATATCGCTATGAATGGCGTAATTAGTTTCAGATGGCGGTGCAGTTGTTGATATTGACACAGAGAATGATGAATTATGGAGTGTTATAGTTTAGAAAGTGACCCGTGAGGCTACGATGGGCCTCTCTACGTTGACGACTGAATGAATTTAATTAGTCTTCAAAGCAAATACGGAATGATGATAACTTTGGATATATGGGCGTACTTGGGCAAGTCGAAATTAGAATAAAAGTAGTATGGTTGACCAAGTGAACTTGAGGTTTGGTAATCCGCGAGAATTTATATTTCAGGCTAGATCTTCAAACCTTTTTTGGAATCTATATTTTCGAAAAATTCTCTATAAACAGGAAACGAGAAATGATAGTATGTATTAGAGGTTGAACGCAATATAGGATTTGTTGGTTTCTTTAGATATTTGCGTATGATTTTTGGATTTAAAGTGTCATGGCGAAGCAACAACTGTTGTTTCTTATGGTGAAATGGAAAAGTGGGAAAAGTGCAATTCACTGGTTTGCGTGGTATATGATAGTATAGGTCTATCCTTTTCGCAATTGTAGATTTTAGATGGATTATATTGCCTTGCTTCGATTATGACACTTTAAAAGTCATTACCTTCCTCCATCAATGTGCTTTTATCGCGGCTCCAATTGGTAAACTTCAATAATAATAAAATATTGCATCAAAAGTATATACTAAAAGAATAATTGAGTAAAGAAAAAGACAAATGGCAAGTTGATGTCAAGATTGCAGTCCTATCGAATAATATATAATATTCTGCTTTATAATTAATGTGCTGCACATTTCTACGTTAAAGATGAATTTACGCTGCAAAAAAATATTTCTTTAACTATTATATACACCACTTTTAGCTTCACCTCTATAATTTAGCGTAATAAACGCCTGGTTTTTACGTAAATACCGCAACAACTCTTAGTTTTTCGCGGGAAGTTTCCCAACACCTACGCTAATGAAGCTCGACGATTTTACACGCATTTTTCCCCCTCGTTGGTTATACATAAACATTATGTGCCATCACGCTAATGCTCATTTCTCTTCCTATATGCTACCAAAAAACAGCAACTTATAATCAAGCCCACACTTTCAACTCAGTATTTTCCTCAATTTCTAATATTCTAAACTCCTCCACTTCTTAAATATGTCAGCCTACTCTTCAATTACTCGAATTTCCTCGTTAACCCTCCAAATGTACGCGAGCTCTCTCTCTCTCTCTCTCTCTCGCAGCTGCACGTGCGTTAACATCCTGATGGCGCGGAGCAACAGCCGCAACAGCGCATCTCTGAAACCTCTCTTCGAGTGCGCGTACTCGTCTTTCTCATATACACACTCTCTCTCTCTCTCTCTCTCTCTCTCTCTCCGCATATACCTACATACGCAGATGTATATATTCGCAGCTTGCTGAAGCGAGCCGAGAGAGCGTGACTCTCAACGCAGCGGCGCGCACGCCTGTGAAGCGACGCAACATTCCAAGGCGAGAGAGGAGAGAGAGAGCGGACACTCACCTCTCCTGCACCGCGCTGTACAGCATCCCTGTAAGCGAATGAGAACCACTGCCAGTGGCGCTCGAGCTCCTTGAGGAAAATGTGTGTGTAGGTGTACACACACACACACACGCACACGTTGAGAGGCTTGATCGACATCGATTCGCGCGCGATGAGAGACTGAGAATGAGAGAAATAAAGGATAGCTGAATCGATAATCAATGCGTTTCCGAATCGCAGTGGTGATTTTCGCAGGCTTGTAACTTGAATTTGTGAGGGGAGCAGGGCGGGGGGGGGGGTAATGGTTTTAAAATTGGTGCAGGGATTTTATTCTATGCGAGGATTCGAGAAAAGCTGAATGAGAGTAGCGATCATGCATGTGCGCCGAAGGGATTTACCACCGCAATGAAAATGGCATTGCTGAGTGAGTGTACAGAAAATATGGATTTTCGTATGCTACAAAATCGATAATGCCGTTTGAAATGTGCACAAAATATTAACGTAATTTTGCATTATAGATGAAGATTTTCGAGCGGAGTTCGACAGGAAATAATTAATATTAAATTCAACGCGAAGGTATAAAGCTGGAAGTATTACTCATAAATAATTTATTAAACTGAATGCTTCTTCACCATGGTAACGCAACGCACCATCAGATTAATATCTATAAATAAAAGTTTATTTATATGTCTGTATCTATTCCGAGGAGGTATCAGTCGTATTAAAAATTCAACGAACGGTAGAGGAAAGTTATCGGCGTGGGCTACATGTACCATTATAAAGTATGACCTAAAAGCGCCGATTTCGCAATTCAGATCATAAGATAATATCTTGGAGCTAAAAAGAAATTAATTCGTTATTATTGCTCGGGTAGTTGAAATCGAGGGGCTGCTCAGTTAAAAAAGTGGTGTGTGAGTGATAGCAAAAGTAAATCGACTTCATGATATTGTGGTGAGATTTTTACGCCCTCCATTTTTGCAATGTTTGGTATATTTTTTTGGATCAGGATGGGGAGGCATGTGTCACGAGAAAAAAAGGCTTATTTTTTCTGTAACTAGAATCGATGTTTCGTCGGCTTGATCTGCCAACCTCTAAAGTTGTGTTGGTGAGAGTTGATTATTATGGTATTTATACGATAGAAACTCGTTGTTATTTAAGTTTTTGAGTATTTCATAGGTGTTTGTTCTTAGTTTGTTTAACAGATTCCTTTTTACATTGATGTAAGTATTATTGTCCGATAACAGTTCTAGCATTTTTTAATTATAAACGGATTTATTCAAGCAAACCGTCACATTACCTTTATCGGCTTTAGTAAACATAATATTCGGATTATCTTTCAGAAATGTTTTCGTTGCTTTTTTTTACAATTCGATTCTACTTTCCGACAAACGTTTTTATTCAGAATATTTAAATAAAATCAAAAACATATTAACGCTGAACAAATATCCTTTATCGTTTATCGATCAGAGTATTAAAAAACGCAATTCCTTAAATATAAATTAAAAATGAATTATAATAATACTCCATTAAAGTCAATATATTATACTTATTACACTCATTGAAGACTATATTTTTTTTAAATTTCAAGAGACTACCTTCATTATTTCTATTAGAAATAAACTTTTAACAAGACCTAAAAATACGCAAAAAATTCCAAAATTAAAAAAATGAATATCTTCAAAAATAATATGTAATTTTAATGAAATTTTGTACATATATTCTTCATGACATGAGCTAAACATCCTATAAATTTAAAATTGATTTGTCCAATCGTTTTCAAGAAAATGATATTTGAAAAACTTTAAAAAAAAATTTTACCTCATATGTCTTTGAATCTTATAAACATTTTTACTTGGCCAACTATAAAGCTTCAGAAGTATAAAAGAACTATTTCTCTGCGGAATTATATATTACATAACGAAAACGTAATTTTTATTTTTCAATAATTTTGTTTTCATTAACAAATCGATGTAACCTCTTCAAACTTTTAGAAGGAGAAGTACTTCTTATGCTTAACCACTGGTAAAAATTTTGTATAAAAATATAAACAGTTTCTGAGATCAAAATTAGAAAATAAAATGACACATTTATCTTAATAACAAATGAAGGACGATAGATCGTCAAATGTTTGAAAAGAGGAAATGTGGATAATTTAATGCCCTTTCTCAAAATCAATAAATTTTAATGCCACTATTCTTAACCTTTTAACTGGCAATGGATCATATATGTACACATTTTTATATTGTAAATATAAAAATGTTTTAAAAAATTCAACCCCTTAGGGGTTCCGTATACAAAAAATAACATTGGGAATGAAATCAGTGACCCCAAAAACCCTTATAGACAAAGCACAATGTGTGAAAGAGTGGTGCTTGTTATCAATCGGTGAAGATCTGGGACTCGAACCCGGCTTGACAAGTAATTAATCCTAGTCTTACCGATCGAACCACCGCTAGACCTCTAGCTTATAAGTTGGGCGAATCTCTCGAGCGAAAGCCGGAATAGAATCGGCCTTTCGGTACTCGTGCGCTCAGAGCAATCATTGTACTTAGTCAATCTGACCCTCAGATCAGGTGCATACGGGAGCTTCAGTCACCAACTCCGGGCTTCAGGTTCGCCCTCCGCGACTGAAAAAATCCGGAAAACATTTTTGAGAAAATGCCTTCGAAAAATTTGCGCTAGCAGGGAACCGAACGTGAGCCCTAAGCGATGTTTGTTTTGGAAAGTAAGTACCTTACCGCCTGAGCCAAACACCGCTCTTGCATATGAATGGTATTTTACTGCAGTTGTAAGCGATTTATGGATAATACAAACATTAAATCATTATTAATTCGTATATAGTATAGGTACAATGATAGATACAATTGATTTAATAACACTATAGAGCATGTTATTTTTCTCAATTCAAAATCATTATTTTCTTAAATCTCGCACACAACCACCCGAAACAAATGATTATTTCTTCCTTACGTCATTTCACGACACCTGAAAGTTGCATACGTGCCAATATGTACAGGCATGTCTACCTGTGCATCCGCTGCACTCGTCACCTTTGCCCTCCCATAAAAAATTGTTACCTGACGACGTCGACGACTATCACTGAGGGCATAATAAAACCAGAGTACATAATTTCTGGTTGTATATGTATGTACGCGCGCGTACCTATATACATACGTATACGCGAACAGAGAGACAGAAAGACAGTCAGACAATCTTTTTCCAAATTATTCATGGGCTAATGGAATGCGAGAAATCCGCCCACGCGCGCGTGAGATCGCTCGCCGGCTTTTATATTCAGTCGCATCGCTCACGTGACGAATCCTGCAAGAGAGAAAGAGTGTGTGCCTCAGCTGGGAAGAATTATTCTACCCGGAATTTTTCTCTCTCCCGCTCTGTATTTTAGGGTTTGAGTCATCGCGTATTTACATGCATATGCAAAGCGCACAACGAAAGCGTAAGGGAGTGTCATTTTAATTTCAAATGTAATCTGTCCTCACTGATTGAATGGTGGAAAGCATGAATTTGCGTTGCAGTTTGTGTGTATGTGCATGTATGTATGTGTATGTACACGCATATAGTGGACTGGTGAATGAAATTTCTGCACTTTGCACGATAAATAATCTTTTGCCCCTTGACTTTTTTGTTTACCGATAAAAATTCGATTGTTATATTTTAATTTATAAAGGCAAATATTTTAATTTTTTTATCTATCATGCCACAAACAAAAAAATTTTCATTTTATTATAAAATTGTACGTTACGGATGTTTCATTTGCATACCAACAATTGATTTCAATAACATTATCCAATAATTTTAAAAACATTCTTACTGCGTGTAATTAAAATGCAGCGTTCGTAATATCAATATTAATTCTTCATCAAACATATTTTCGCATCCTACCAACAGTAGCAGTAGCAGAAAATCACGCGCGTGTAATCAAAATCGCACACAGTATTTAGAAAATGTTAAGCCGATAATTACGCCTAACGAGTCTCTCTCTCTCTCTCTCTCTCTCTCTCTCTCACACACTCTCTTACTCTTCTGTATCGATATTTAATAAATAGGATACAATGGACAAGGAGCACGCGGCGTAGCCGTAATGATAGTTTGGCACTCTCGCGCGAGCGGATGCTGTGGTGTTTCAGCCAAGCAAGAAAATATCCTATTTACGGATAGAAATCGTATAGTATACGTTCATTGTCGTTAGTTATCTCGAAATCGAGTGGCTCTGTAAATCTTCAGCTTCGAATCTTAATGCTTATGCCATACACGCGATTGGAGTGTGTTCCATTACAATGAAATTATAATCTTTTTATGTATACATATAGGCAGCGGTGGAGCTTTAAGCGCGGAGCATATGATTAATTAATGGTACGTGTGGTAGATATAGATGTTGTATTAATAATTCATGCGATTGTAATTTCATTAAGGGTTTATCGTAAAACGTAAGTAGTATAGCTTTACGGTTATATAGTTATATCTAAATATGATGTGTATCTAAAAAAAGTTTGACATACTTTTGCTATATTTTATTGAATTTTTTTCAAGATTTATTTATTGATTATATAATTAGAATACATTAATAAAAACTTTAAATTGGACAATAACTTTTAAAAAAAAAATTTTATCTAAAAGCGTCGATGCCAAACCTATTGTAATATTCGCATGTTGACTACTCCGTGCAACTATATAATTTATCCACCCATTGATCTCAGCAGCCGCGTATATATTAGGATGGCACTTATTTCCCAAATTGCTTAAATACCGGGTCCCGTCCCGGAAATTGGTTTGTTATCACTAAAAAATCAGTAAGCAATACTAAAATCCGGCTAAAAAAGTGTTTAATCTGTTTTAATTCTCAAAAAACGTGTTTTTTTCGTTTTTTCTCCGTTTTTCACATCCTTTCTATTAATTTCTTTAAAAAATTATTCAGGACACCGAGGAAATATTTAGATCATCTCTAGGGGGTAAAAATAATATCCCCTGTGCTGTTTTGGAGCGAAAAAAAAAAGTTTTCGACGGCGCTGTAGCTTTTTATTTATCAAAAAATTGACAAAAACATACTTTATTTGTGATTTTTTGCGATTTTCGATGGGTTATCACTTTGGAAGCTATACATATAATATTAATTATCGGAAAGTATAGCTCAAGACCTTTAATTTGGTTTTTTTTAGAAATTCTCTAGGTGATTTAGTTACCGAGATATCGCCAAAACTCAGGTAAAGACGCGATTTGCTGGTTCAACTGTACATTTCACGGCATTATTATATAGACAGGTATGAAAGCTCTGGTACAAGGGGAGCTTCTTTTCTCATGCAATCTAGACTTCAAAAAGTGTCCGCTTGCGTTAGCACATACACACATAAACGTGTTCGGGAAAGAGAAGACACCGAGAATGGAAGTAATCGCACACATATATAGCACTCTGGAGCATTCTGTCACGCGCGCATTATACATTTTTGTCAGGTTGATCACGTACTCTCTCTCTCTCTCTCTCTCTCCTCTCTGTATATATACACAGACACATATATATGACCCACGCGCTCTCTTTGAATATTCATCGGCGCGCGTGCGATGTCGCTCGAGGGCCAGCATCAGTGGTGATCGAGACTATATATAATAGCGAGTGAGGAGAGATGTGTCCTTCGCCAAACGCGAAATTATCAGCGGGTAAACAATGAGTATATGTAAAGAGGAGAGGGGAGAGTAGCGATAAACTGTTATTAGTTTTGTATTTGCACGAGGGGGAGAGGAGGGGGAGGAGAAAGAGAGAGAGGAAAAGGAGGAGAAGAGTGGGGGATGGGTCGATGATGCAGCTGGTGCAGGTGGTGCACGCGTGATGGTTTGGTCGTGCTGGTATTATCAGCGGTTCGCGGTACATATTATGCGGCTGGAACTGGAAGATAAAGTTCGATGTGTGTGTTGGTTGCGGTGTTTTTCTGTTCAGTGTATTTGGAAACGATGTTTGTGTAAGTGTATGGTGTTGCTTTGCTTTTTTGTAGGTTGATTGTAGACGTTGGGTAATCATATACACATGGTTTTTGTTGAGCTTGAGAAATAAGACGGTTTATACATACGAGTACAGGTTATCATTGTTTTTTCTATAGAGATCAAAGTCAGGTTTGCAATATGAACAAAAAATTGATGACTCGTGTACGATTCATTGAGATGAAATCATATGAATTACTGGAATTTAGTTTGGTAACAAGAAAAAGCACGATGAAAAGTTTTCTCGTGCAGGTATATGTATACTTTATAGATTTTTTTTTTTTTTTTTGCTGAAACAATTTTATCTTTTAATACATTTAAAATATTTGAATTCAGAATACGATAAAATAATTAAAACATAAATCTACACCGAGCAATGCTGTCATACCCAGAAAAGAGAAATACCAGAAACAATTCGTAGCCTCCACAACTTTTTCTTGTGCCTTCTTAATAATTTATAATCATCGTTTGAAATCAGCCTCCACTCGTGAATCACCACAGAACATCGCCGCGGAACAAGAAACGTCATAATTTTATACAATTAGATAAAAATTCAAAACAGTACAACGTACAAAAAGATAATAAGTTCGTTATACACACACATGTACAGGTCCCAACGTTTACGAGAATCTCTTGTACTCGCTGAACGCGTAGGCTACGCGTTGTCGTCGCCGCGAATAATTAATTCCTTATTTCCATAAGAATGTCGCGAGAGAGCTGAAAGAAATACATTTTTCACGCTCGACGCGAGATGGTTCCCTCGAAAAATGGAAATCGCTCGGTGTTAATGACTCCTCGCTTTCTAAACTCATATATAGTAGCGTATATAATAGTCGCGATGTGTATATATATATTATTCATTGACTATAACGCTTAGAATTTTAAACGGCAATAGAGGGTGGAATGTTTTAATAAGTAGAAGAAATAAGATATATTTTGATAAGATCGAGAGACGTTTTGTGATTATAGCATTAATACGTTTTATACTGGACTCATTAACATATATTGTCAAGGTTTTTTGCCTGAAAAAGGATTAATGATTTTATATAAGTATTTCAAGAAATATTGTTAATTTTGTTATTCTTATATTTCTGAAGAAAAAGTATATAGAGAACAAATATATATAGATTCAACGGCAATGTACATACATGCCGATATATAAACTCTTTATAATCACTAACACTTTTGAAAAAAGTAAAGTATTTCTACACTAAAATTTTCATTTTTATTGATGTTTTTATTTGTTAGCTGTATATTAGAAAATTTATAGAAATCGAACGAGTAAACGATTTTATAAATAAATATATAGTCACTTAAAGTTGGAGAAATAATAATAATAATCTCTGCAATTATTACTTTCAAATTCTTATCCATTCACAATCAATTCATTATTTTATCTTAAACCCCTAACATGGTTTCAGCCATCAATAATCCCCGAAATGTTCCAAAAACGCTAACAAATTGTTCATAACCATTTTCTAGTTTTCCACTATCACAGGTAAAAACAGAGATGGCGCTCCAATGTCACAATCGACAACCTTTCGAAAACTAAATAACAACATAAACAAACATCTTGAAATACCAATCTTTCAACGCATATCTATAATACCTATTAATTCTCTTTGGTACATATATACAGCAGCTAAAAAAATCCTACGCTTTAATTCACCGCGACTCATCGTGATCATCATCATCATCATCAGCATTCAACGAACTAACAACCTACACAAAAAACTGAGACGCAGGCACGTAATAGCAGTATTAATACCAGGAACCGGGCGTTAAAAAAATTCCTCACGCATTCCTTTTCTCAGCTATTCGCATTATATGTCTTTACCCTCCCACCGTTCTCCGTGTAAGCATATAAGTATCTCACTTTCACTTTCCTTCTCCGCATCCTATCTATCCTATCTATCTCTCAAACAACAACAACAACTACTACTACTTGTCTTTGACATATCCGAGCACCTTAGCCCTCTACCTCTTGTACTTTGCACACCAAGTATCGAGAGTACAGAGACCCTGCGCGCGTCCTGCGCGCGAACATAACTGTACACGAAATACTTAGGTAGGTAATATATATATATATATATATACACACACACACACACATATATATATACACGTATACACGCTCTTCTTACCTCTCGGTCTCTCTGCGGTAACGGCGGCACTCTTGCTTCTCTCTCTCTGTCTTGTTCACTGCATAAGCACGAGGAGGAGGCCGCGCACAATCGCGAACTCGCGTCGAATCGTCATGGTAACGACCGATAAGAGTCGCGCATACCTTCACATATACATATATATACGTAAGCGCGCACTCCCGCACTTCACGGCTTATTCATCCTACACTCGCGCACATCAATATATATACATATATATATTTATATCACACACACACACAAACACAATATAATATATATATATTTATAAACACCTATTCTTTCTGTCTTATTATATATACTCCAGCACCTCAGTAGCGTCGTCTTTGACGACTGCTATATGATGCGTAAATTCGGCGCACCACACACCTGCTCTTCACGTACACACATATATATATATACACATACACTCTCTCTCTCTCTCTCTCTCACACACACACATGCACACGCGCGAGTGCGCGCGGGCAAGCGAACGATCCTTCGTAGTTAGATATATAGTACTATACTATATACACCGCGGGTAACGCAGCAACAGGTTCGTCAGGGCCGACGAGGGGAAAGAGACTGCCGTGAAGGAGCGAGAGAAAGGTACGCTCAAGCAGGCTGGCTGCCAGCTAGCAGCAGCAGCAGCAGCAGCAACAGCGGACATAAAGGTTCTCCTCTTTCTCTCTCTCTCTCGCTCGCGCGCAGGCACAGGTAAGAGATAAAAAGTCGCCGCAAAGTTGTGGTGGGAGAGCGAGGGGAGGGACAACAACAGTAACAGTAGTTGGGAAGCAAATGTTGTGTTTGAATAACTTTTAGTATATATACAAGATGAGGTGTGAAGTTGTAATTTTAAAAGATGAATTGAAGAGAGTATAGAGACCATGATATAAGGTTTGATGATGATAAGAGGAAGAAACGAGCGCGTGAAGGTAAATCGACGACGCGTCGCGGCCATGATAGAAACACACCGTGGATGCTGCACGCGCGCGCGCATGTATATAGGGGTATACCTATATATAAATGTGTAAGAGTGTAAAGCAACAGGTTGTCGAAAACAATGCCACCTTGAGCGTGAGCGCTCCCCTCTTCTTTGGTATATCTGTGTGTATATAGCCGGCACGATGCCGGCCTTGCGTTTACGTTGCGAGAGAGAGAGAGAGAGAGAGAGACGATATAATAGCTGTGCAGACGCCAGAGTGGACTTTTAAAACTTTACGATTGTACTGCTCTTTTGAGCTTGACTTTTCCTCTTTATTGCCAATGGTTCCAGGAGGTTGAGGGTCTGCTAGAGATTGGAGACGACGAGGAATCTATCAGGGGAATTCGGATATAGGCAGGATTGTTTTATTGATGGGTTGAATGAATCGATGGTATGGTTGCGAGTGTTTTTGAATGAGAGAGTATATGTATATAAGAAAAGGAAGAGGTTACCCGCGAGGATGTGATAGAGGGCAGCACCTGGCGATGAAGGGGGGAAGGCTGGTGGTACCGGGAACGTTTAAATTTATTTGTGTTTGGATCAGTCGAGATAACGAGTGTGTATTTATTTATTTATTTAAACGGGCAATAGACCCTTGATATAAAAAATTTATACATAGTTGGTGTCAAGGTAACAAACATAAGATAAAATACACTTAATATTAATATTTTTTCACGAACGAGTTCAATGTACGTTTGAAAGCTGCTATATTTGAAATTGTCCTAACGTTAGTCGGAAGTACAAACGTTTTTTTTATAAAGAATGGTGATCGAAAATTAGTCACCTGGTATTCATAATAAGGCGGTGATTGTCTGATTGGTATGTACGATTTATTGTGATTAATGCAAAGAATTTGTGTATATACACGAACAGTAATGCTGAGTATTGGTTTAGTTTTTTGTATATTGTAAAAAATAGAAAATATATTTCCTGGTCTATATCACATATTTTACTGTTTTATTACTTGTTGTTAGATTACTATACATATACTCAAAGTGAAAACAATTTTGTATAGTACATAAACGTCCTTATCGCACGTAAATAATAATCTGGTATCATTTTGAATAAGGATAACAAGTGAATGCTAAGTAAAAAATATTCTGAAGTTTAACTTCAAATATTAAGCATATATCTGGAAAATTCTAATTCTTAATTTCTTTTTTTATAAATATTTAAAACTCTGGATTTTTATTACAATTTGAAAATCAGGCTGATTCTCTGAAAATTATAAAAGATTTGTGTCCATGACGGCCAGGACATTACCCTTTAACTTTCTCAATCTCTACATGACCGACCGATAGTTACTTTTAGCGGATGATAACCGACGCTATTGTTCAAGTATCGATGGTAAATTAAAAAGGTGCAACATTAAAATATCGTACAATAAGAATAATTTATCTAAAGTATTTATAAAACAACCATGTTTTAAAATGTAAGACATTATTGTTGACTTCGGGTTGCCTATAAAAAGGCGCAATACTCTTATATTTGAAATTTTTGCTCCGACGTTTTGTGTTACTTCTTCAAAACGAGAGTTTAATTTTCAATTTATCATTTTAAAAAAAGTGAAGTAAATCAAGTAAATTAAATATATTTAAAAGTTATTTAATCACTGAAACATGAGTAAAGAACAAGAACTTTCGATACAAATCGTAAAAACGAAGTATTGACATTCCCGGTAACATATATGCGTTAAACGAAGCTATCTATTGTATGTTTAACGAATTAAAAAGATCATTAAATGTTTTAATCCTAAATAAATGTTTTTCAAGACTTTTATTCTCAACTATTCCAACATCTAATTTTTTAAGAGGGTGTAATAGTTCAAAATTATCACCAACTCTATATTTTACCAGTTCTGCGTAATACTGTAATAGTACATCGTTCAACTAAGTTTTAAGACAAACAAACGACGGGACTTGTGCTTATCTTTGAAATAAAATTTTTTAATGTACGAACACTAGGTACCTGTCTTACCGAGACACCTAAATTTTTTAATCCTTCAAGAAAAATTTTTTAAAAAAACTATTTTGTATAGGTTGATGCCTTAATCTGATTAATCACTGATTTCAAAAAAGTTTTAGAAAAATATAATGGATGGAATAATTTGGAAACCTAATAAGGTATATTTAATGTCATTTTAAAGAGCGTGAAAGAATGTCTTTTCCTAAGTTTTTTTAAGATGTTTAAAGAAATAAAGTTTAGATTCCGATGAGAATAAACTAAGATATCGTCGTTTTCTTTTTCATTAAAAGATAGTAATTTTTTTGCTTTAATTTTAAACAAAATTTGACTATACATAGCACTAGTATCATCTTTCGTTTTTAAGTTAATAATATTTCGACTGAAATTTTTATAGAGATATAGAATATTGTAAAGTTGTTTATATAGTTTTTTAACTGTAAACTTCACTCGCTCGCTAATAGTCTAAGCGTACTGATCAACATATGTAAAATAACAAAATTTCGTTCATTTTCGTTCCAAGAATAAACAAAAGTGTTACCGTTTTAGTACTTCCAAGTTTTTAACTTTGCTCAAGGCTTAAATCATTATTCTTGTTAACATTTATTACTTTTACATGTTTTGCCAATATAACAGTGTTAGTATATTACAGTTCAACATCCCAACATCCCCTTCAAGATTTAATTATTTGAAAATTTACTAGCTACTACAGTTTAAAACTAAAAACAGATGTACAAAGTTATTTTCAGTTAATGGTTACTCTGTTAAAGTTGAAGTAGTTTCTTGTTAAAAATACCACATGTTTCGAAGCTCTTGTAATAAATTGTTAATTTCTGTTTCTAATGAATTGAAAGAATTTTCATGTGTTTATAACTCTGGAATGGAAATTTATATTTCATTTTAGCTATATTATAATGTGCAAATCAGTATATAAAATTCTTAAATTCTTTTCTTACAATTAGTTATAGATATAAAATAAAGGAAGGGAAGTTGAATAAAAAGAACCCATTTATTTTTTTATATCAATTATTTATTTTCCATACAAATTATAAACATGTTTTTCAAATACTGTACATATACTGAGTTCTATTATATTTTTAAACCTCTAATTTAATGATATATCATTTCATTTATTTCCATTTACTCGTTAATATCAACTACTTTGATCCTCGTTTCGTTTCATTTATGATAATTATATAATATACAGGTAAGATTCGTCGACCTTGTATTTTATTTATTTTTCTTCACGCGAAATTTCCCTTTGTCTTTATGAACAAGCTCAATTCTTTGATATGGCAGTTCCAAGATATGGATTAAAAAGACAAGCATGAATGAAATAAAACCTTAGATCAGCCAGATTTTTTCCTTTGTGTTTAAACGAGTATGGGGACCGGCAAAGTCAGCTCATCTTCTATGAAAATCACTTCGATACGAACACTGTTTATCGTTAAGTTAAATCGCTCACATATCTTTTTTTTTTAATTCTCATAGTAAAAAATAGTAAAGATATATATTTTCTCGAACGACAGAAAACGACCGCTGGAACTTCTTTTTTTCAATATAATTTTTTTCAAAATTTCTTTATGCAAATATATACAAAGTCAATTAACAAATTTGAATGTGCCGTGGATTGTTCGGTTTACTATTTACTATACACTTTTTGAGCTGCTTTTTCGTTTTAAACTACCGCTGCTGATGTTTGTATCCTTGTCAGTTCTTTCAATTCAGATTTTTTCCTTCGATATCATCAATATAGAAGTGAGAGAGTACTATTTTCTATCTTCACAGAAGACATAGATAAATATATATTTTCATAATCTTTCCTTATAAATGTAATTCACTTATTTTAAAATCATTATTTTCTAATGTTAATAATATTAGCGTCGGTGCTTGATTCATCGAATTCATGTTCGGTCGGTCTTTTTCTTTTCATTATTTTTGTTATACTTTCGCATGATGAAACACACGTAAGCCAAGTGAAATTTACTCTTTAAGTTCATAAGACATTGCATAATACAAAAAGTGAAGTTTTTATTTATTATTAATTACATTTTCTTTTCATGAAAAATTTACATAACTCGACTTTTGCCAAGAGATGCTAACAATTTATTTTGGATTTTGGCATTAACGGACCTTAAGTAACTTTAAAAAAAAAAGAGATCATTTAATAGCGTCGAGGACACTGCGCATGCACGGAGTATATGAACTCGTAGTCGTTTTGTTTCGCTCTTACACACGAAACGATCGATTCTGGGTTTATAATCTCTCTTGAACGTGCAAAATGTTACTGTTGTTTTTATGATCGTCGTTATGGCTCTCGAATTTGATCAATCATTCATTTGGTTCAGCACCCCGCGTTAAATCAAACTATAAAAATAAAACAATAACTAAAAATACAGAAGCTGCCAATTTCATTGTTCTCTTTCTAAGCGATTTAAATCCTTTTTTTCACACTAATGGACGTATAAAACTCCCAATTGCATATATCCAATATTATAAATCACTCAGTATAATTTTTTATCTCACCCTGAATTAAAAACAAAAAAAAACAGACATATTTCTGACTAAAAGAGAGAGATCAAAATACATTGCCACTTGTTTCATAAACGTTAATTAAAGTAACAGTACAGTAATTAAATTAACATAATCTTAAAGTAAGGTGTATTTTCTTTCATGTTTATGTTAGTGTTTAATGCTCGGTAGGCAAGTTCTGTCGCGAAAGAAGACGCTGAGTTTAAGAATTAAGAAACATATGGATGAAAAAAATTTGCTTTTCCTGGTATCGCAATAAAAAAAAAAGGTAAGAGCGAGTTGATTTTCCAAAAAGGTGAAAAATCAAAGCGGCGCTCAAAGAAGATGCGTCGACAAGTTTCTCCGAGTTTTCTCTTATTAAGTACGAAAGTGTCGAATCTTGAGCAACGATTATTATTATTATTATTCTCGAACGCAAATACAGTCGGTAGTCTATTGAGAAAAAAGACAAAAGTGCAGCACGGTTGAATATTGTCTCGTAATCGTAATAAAAAGTAAAAACAAACTGTACGCTAAGTAAGAAATTCATCGACGTATAAGAACTATAGAAAAAAAGGAGCCTTAAGAAGTACAAAGGTAATTATAAGAAATACAAACAAATCTCCCTAATAACTACGCATCGATGCCTAAAAAATGGGTGGGATATCGCACGAAAGTGTAGCATAGGTAAAATCCGTCTCTAAAAAAACAATCGAAAAAAAACGTGACAAATAAGGTAGCTTCGCGACGAAAGCCCTTTTCTCTGATTCGAGATGCATTTTTAAAATTCTGAACAAGCACGCTTTCTTCCCTTCTGTTATAAATCTCTCTCTGCACAATTGTTAAATGTGTATA
>JAYJLV010000032.1:2617233-2628307 GCA_036873485.1 Torymus texanus | reverse complement strand
CCAATTTTTTATAAAAATTTTATAAAAATAGTTTTATAAAATTTCTATAAAAATTTTATCAAATTTTTTTACATGGGGATGGAGGGTATTTCGTTTGAAATGTGGAGTGGAGCATTTTTCAGTTTGGATTTTAAGATAACAATAGGATTATTAGTTATTCTCCTATGAATGCGTACGATATTAAATTACAAGATCATTACAACGATATTGTGAAGTGTGTACAATGAGAATATCAATGTTTACAGCGAGATTGTTCATCAGCTATATAATATAAATCAGAAATTCATTGCACTTTACAGGTCAAAGAGGAGAATCGAACACAATCCGCTCACCCCTTGTTGAAATTTTTAACTCATCAACTGACACTGTAAAAGCACAGTTAATTCCTCTTACAAAGAAATCGACGTGTTCGCATTGGTATTATCTGTTATGTTTCCAACTAAAAAAAAATCAATCAGCCCACGATCAATTGACAAAGTTGTTTATTAAAAAAAGGCAGACACAAACTGAACAGCATGGACCTTCCCCGGTCAGAACTCTGTTGGATAGACTCATATTTACTAGGTAGAGAATAACGAATGTCGAATAAAGGCGACACATCGAATTGGGCCATTATTAATGTAGGGACAACGTTCTGTATGAGCACTTATTAATATTTGATTGACATTCCTTATCTCTGTTATCTAACTATCTTTGACTTGATTGCATTATTTATAATCTCTGCGTAAATTATTGACATTTTTTATAAGAAAACAACTGTGATCTTTTTTTTAGTAAGCTTTTGTGATTCTTAATAGTTTAAAGGATTTTTACTAGCATTTCCAGATCTGTTATGGATCTGAAGTTTGCATTGTTGGGATGCAACGAAATAATTTCTTACAATTAATTAAAATTATTAACAAGAGAAAATTTCAATTGAACCTTTGTTACAAAAATCAATATTAGTTAGCATAAATATAAACGAAAATTAATTATGTTGTTGCACTTCAACGTTATAAACTTCAAACCCATGATAATGTCACACCGGTGCCTCAGCCGAATATTAGCCGAATATTGGTCATAGTTTTTCCACATAATACTTACATGTGGCCTATACTTCGAAAAAATATATATATATATAGCGCCAGAGGCACATATTGCCGATATACTGCGCTAATATGGGGAGTATGGCTACTATATTGCTCATATTGGCCATGAAATCATTTTTGGCCGGGCATGTGAATTTTTAATATGTTGTAACATGACCGTGAAATATGCACTTGTAATAATTTAAATTAATAATTAATTAAAGCAATTAAACTTTATATAATTAATTTTGTGCAATTAATTTTTCATTTATCTTTGCTGGCAGAAATAAAATCAATAAACACAAACAACAAATTTCTATCTCCTAAAACCAGCAGTTTTGGCAGAACAAATAAAAATCT
The DNA here is from genome assembly GCA_036873485.1 of Torymus texanus. Classification (NCBI taxonomy): domain Eukaryota; kingdom Metazoa; phylum Arthropoda; class Insecta; order Hymenoptera; family Torymidae; genus Torymus; species Torymus texanus. Next base: position 2,626,880 of record JAYJLV010000032.1, on the reverse strand, counting down.
TCATACTGACATAAAGTCATTACCAGCTTAATACACATTTCCATATTGATTCTGAGGATGGACATCGACATAACGGTTTCGGGTCCTCCGGCCTACCAAAAAAAAATGATAAGAGCTTTTATGTAACATCGGCCTACAAAAACTTATGCAGCTGCTGCTCCTGTACAAATATTACGGTTGTATATACAGACTCACGTATCCAAAGTATATAATATATATGCTACCGTTTCCTCACATGTATAATATGTACTCACGTGTGCATACTACTACCGTTCAAAGATTGATCTACAAAAAAATCTTAATTGTACGATGCTCAAACCGAATGGAAAGACCTCATTAAGATTTTCCACGAAACGAAACGCACAAAAAAAGCTCTCTCTCTCTTTCTCCGCTTATTCTAGCTTACTGGATGTGTACCTATAACGTCCACATACATCATTGAATTTCTTGCGGCCTATAATTTACCGCACTCGGATACTTATCGTTTCCTCTCTTTCTGCGAAAAGCGGTAATTAATATCTCTGATGAGGTGAGAGAGGGTTTAGATAAATATGCCGCGTGTGTTAGCTTGCAAAAGAGTTTCATACAAATAGTGTAAGCTTGAAAATGCTCAAAGAGAATGAGAGAGAGAGAGAGAGGAGATAATTTAACCGGAAAGTTAATTTTCTTCATTTATATAAATTTAAGCAATTACAGAATTATATTACAGAATTTTTGCACTTATTAACGGTATTAATAATTTCATCGTTGGAATAATTTACATCGTGAGGATATTCGTAAAACATGAAATTAATATCGGTACGGGAAAAGCGTTCAAAAATATTCTTATTATTATCAGTCGGCATTTCCGTTATTTCCATATGCTATGGCCAATCGGTTCACTCGTCTGCTCATCTTAATAATTATAACATTCGGCCAGTTACATTAAATATTTTCACTTTCATGTGTTGCAGATAGATTTTTCATCGTCCACACAAAATTAAAATTCAAGACAGCACCCACTTAACCCATAAAACTCACTGCCGATCTTTCACTTTCACTTCCAGCGTTACACTTCTACCATAGGGATGCGTCGATATCGCCCTTTGCAAAAAGCCAGAAAATGAAAAGGGATAACTGGGCTCTCTTTCTTTCTTCCCCTCTCTCACGTCGTTAGCCGACGACGGACGAGAAAGGAAAGGTAAATTGCCTCGAGATATTTAATCCGGGCGCTCGCGCCCGCGCGCCAATTGTTTATTGGCTTGAGAGGCGAGGCGATGAAATAAGTTTTCTCTTTCCCTCCCTCTTTCCTCTCTTTGAATCGATGCGCGCTAAACCATCTTCGCGCCTTGTTATCCTTTGTTTTGAACGTGGAACGAAGGAAACGGGATGGGGAGGGGGCAGGGGGAACAATTGCAATCGACATTATTGCCTCTCGGCTTTTCTCTGTAAAGTCCGAACCACCGGATTTCATCGATTTTTTTTACGAAAGAAGGGAGCAAGCGATTCGATCTCGTTATTTTTCGAGAGGGCTGTAGTAGGGTGGGTTGTTTCTTCTTGGTGTGCACGCGCGCACAAGAGAACGAGATCAAATGCCCAAGAGAACCGCTGAAGTGCGCGCGAGGATTTTAATTAATCAACGGATTTTCCACGAAGAGCCGATTGGGGGTTATAAGTATTCGGTACGAGGACGAGGAGGTATTGAGCTTTAGATAGATAATTATTTTTATTTTTCAGAGTTATGAGATGATAGGTTTGTTATATGGTGTGTAAATAAAGTAAATTTTTTAAATATTTCATTTTACCGGGTTATTGTAACATTACTTTTACCGAAATTAAGCTTTACTAATTTTGTATATTTAAAAAAAAAGTATTTACCCTTTATGTGCGTAATTTATGAAGAACGTTGCGAATTAAAAAAAAACCGCTTACTAAAAAACTTCATCTTCTTCTCTGACATTCTAACTTCCTCACTTTTGGAAAATACCTTAAAACTACTGGCCGACTCCCTCTCGCATTCTACCATTATACATATATGCATAGGCATCCCTTATCTTCGAATTCCACCCCTGGACCATAGAATATATAAAACGTATTCAACAAGAGAGAGAGAGAGAGAGAGAGAGAGAGAGAGAGAGAGAAGCGGGAAAGGATACGGAAAACTTCGATTTCCTTCCTTCCTTCCACCCAGTTCAAAAGTATCGGAACGCGGCGATAAAATTCTTTTGTCAAGTCCAACTGAATAAGAACGAGCTGTCCCTTCCTCTTCGTTCCAAGAAGAGCGAGAGAGAGAGAGAGAGAGAGAGGCAGGAGCAATGAAATCATCCGGGACGGACGACGACGCGTTATTGCTTTGCCGAAGCGAGAGAGAGAGAGAGAGAGAGTGAGTCCGACGTCGTGCGGTTATGGCGTCGCCGTCGCCCACCCGCCCGCGCGCGCGTCTGGTGCGTCGTTCCGGCACGGGCAATATCGCCTGCGCGCGTGGTCACGTAGACTGACCTCAGGTCGGGGCAATAACGGCGCGACGCGAGTAAGCGAGAGAGAGAGAGACAGAGAGAGAGAGAGAGAGAGAGAGACCGGACACCGACGACGGTGCGGTAGTGGTATAGTGGATGGAGAAAGTAGACGAATATATTTGACGCCGTCAGCAGGGGGATGGGTAAGGAGTCAAGTGTTTAGCTGGCAGTTTAAGAGCTTTTCTAGAGAGGTTACCTGTCTTTCCGAATGTTTTCTTTACGACACAAGTGCGGATTTAAGGGTAAACCGCGTATGTATAATGGTTTCAAAAGGAAACGTTGTTGCGCCTTTGGTTTGTGAAAGAAAAAGTTTTTCAACCTTTTTTTAATATAAGTATTGTAATTACGTGTCACACTTATATATTATACTATACCAGTGAGATTTTCAAAAACACAGTATATAATTTATCCACCTATACCTAAAATCTATATCAACTACGCAGCGTTCAAGGAGAAAACAACACGACGACCAAAAAAAAAAGAACTACTTCAACCTACTCCCCCACACTTTTCCGGCTCGTTCTAAACAGCCTCGATCGCGGGCACACCTCTTATCCTCACTTTCACTAAAAAAAAAAACTATATACTCCACTCGCGCGCATGCTGTAGTATAGTACTGCAACAAGACATCAACGACGCCAGATGTATCGTCGTGTCCTCTCGGCATCCGAGCAATTTCATCGATAACGTAATACTTTTTTTTTCCTTTTTCCCCCCTTTCTCTCTCTCTCTCTCTCTCTCTCTCTGTTTTTTCTTCGTCATCGGCTTCACATATAATAAAGGAGCAAAAGGAAGAGATATATACACAAGAGTGCGCGCGCACGAGAGAGAGAGAGAGAGAGAAAGAGAGAGTGATGTGAGTCACTTACCGTACATCTTTCCCTCGTCGGACAGGATGATTTTGCGTCGGCCGCATGGCGGGTATATGGTGAGCGCCTCCTGGAAGCTCTGCTCGATATCCGGCGACCACACGCCCTCCGCGTCCGCCGCCGATAGGTCCTTTTCGTCCTGTTACCAGACACGCATAGAGGTGACAATGTGATAGTGACTATATATATATACATGTATAGAGATATGTGTATATGTGGGTATGGGTATATGTATACGCAGGCTCATTAATTATTAATACGTCGCCGCGGCGGCGGCAGTGTAGCGGTATCGGAGTATTAGTTATCGATACGACACGCCGCGCCGTGAGTGAGTGGGTTCAAAGAGAGAGAGAGAGAGAGAGATAATGTGAGAGTATAGAGTGGGAAGATAGAAGGTGATCGAGCTTGCTGCTATGTGTATGTGTATATGTGTGTATACATTATTATATAAGTGATATTATAGAAAATAATAAGGGAATTCTGGTAGGAAAAATTACGAAAGATGAATGATTGTGTATTTGTCATTTAATTTTCTTCAATTTTTCTTTGGATTTTAACGTTAAATTTTCGTCGCTTAAACATAGCGAGCTTTGTAACGAGACATATAATAATAGCACACATCGAATGAAAATGAAACTTTGCATTTGTACAAATGACAAAGCATTAACTTAAGCAGCCAGTATGTAGCAGCAGTGTCTCTGTGTTTTCTCACATCAAACTTGTTGGATGCAAATTTTACAAAAATATTTCGCGGAATTCCCGGCATAGTTGGCAGTGTGTGTGTATACATAAAAGGGATGATGAAGAACATAAGTGAGAAGGGAGAGAGAAAAAAAAGAAATACAACGAAAAAAAATATGAGAGAAAACTCACATCGCTGATGTCGCCAACGTCGAGGTTCTTCGTATCCGAGCCGGTGCCGTTGGCGTCGGGCGGCGGCCCGGAACTTGCGGGGGTCCACGGTGAGGAAATGGTGTCGGCTGCAGCCACCGCACTGCCTGTAAATCCCAAAATAAAACACAAACTTTAGTCGTATAACAACATTTTCACATTACATGTATATATATGTATGTATATGATAAAAAAAAACAAAAAAACAATGTCTGTATAGTACAGTGTAAAAGATGACAGTTCATCTCCGGTAATGGAATAAAATTCAAATTATGTTGTGGCAGGACATGGCGTATATATGACACACAATTCGCACCGAATGATTTTTAAGTCGAGCGTGCGCGTGATATCGCGACTAACACAACACGTTTATACGGATGATCCGTAACAAAGAATTCCAAGGACAAATATATTGCAGGAATAATTGAGAAACTGCGTTCTCTCACGTATTCCCTCCATGAATCATTCGTCACAACCGATAAGACGCTCGCCTCGTAATATGGTTGTACCTGACTAATCGTCGGAAAATGCAAATACACCGCATCACTGCGGTTATTATATACGATGAAACTAAACAAATGGAAAAACAAAATATAATAATAAGCTTCTGTATGCGCGACCATGTGCAGACGGAAAACTCGCTCGCAACTTCCTCTCCATAAACCTCATCCTCATCAGCCCTTCTCCACTATATAGTTCCGGTAAAAATTCCATCCCTTGTATATATATATATATATATACACTGTACATACACGTTCACGCACGCGCGACTCTCTCTCGCTGCTGAGAGTTTATCTCGAACCTCTCTCTCTCTCTCTCTCTACTGGCGCGTTTGCTGCTGCTGCTGTTTGGAGCCTAAGGTAGGTCGTGAAATTTCGTGGAATCCTAAGACTTCGCAGAGGATTGCCGACGCAGGCACCCGCGGAACGCGCGCGGATGCTCAGAGTAGAGTAGAGAGAGAGATTCAATGTGCCGCACGACGACGACGACGACGTCATTTCGCGAATTGTCGCCCCCGCGCGCACGAGCACGAGCCTGACGGGATTTTACCCTTACGAGGTGGGGAAGAGGAGAAGGAAGAGAGGATGAAGTTTGTAATGTATTGTTTGAGGAATGACAGAGGCAGAATGTTTTTAGGGTTGAGCGTGGCAGTGGAAGGCTGAGGGGGTGAAACCTGATATTAATGCGATGGAATAACCAAGGATTGGCCTGGTGAATGGCTAACTTGTTGAGTGCGGAAGAGGGAATGAATGGGAGGAAGGGAGAGTGAGAGACAGGGAGTAAGAGAGTTCTTGGGATTCTTTTCGAGATGAGGCGGTGCGAGCTGGTTCATTAGGTAAAGATGTATTGGGTTATAGGAGTTGATATATACGTGTAGGGATGGGATGGGATGTATGTGTCGCACGTGAGATAATGCGTTGGTGGTTGGGGTAATGGAGAAGTATGCGAGTTCCGCGGTTGGTGATGAAATGGAATTCAAAACGCGAAAAAAAGGAATTAGTCGTCGTGATGATCAAGTTGGATTGATTGTAACTATAAGTCGACGAAATCTCATGGAGATTTATTTAACTGTACGTTTTATTATCTGTTTTTCGAATCTTGGACAAAAAATAGTAAAACCAACAAGTTCAGTCTATATAGTCTAACGAAAAAAAAAAAAGCTATCACACTCATTACCCACGCTAAATCACCCGCAACTGAATGCGCATCTCTGCTGCACACTCTTTTGACTTTGTTATTACGCTGGCATTAGCAAATAAACCATCATCATGGCGGCATCACGAACTTTCATCCGCACTCCCTCCTTAAAACACTCCGATGAGAGCGCCAACGTATACACACCTCCCTTTATATCTACCTCCCCTCCACCTCCAACCATCCGGAAAATCTCTCTTTCTCGTATTTTTTCTGCACTCTTTCTTTCTACTACACCCTCTCTTTCTATCCCCAGTCACATATATATAGCCAATAGCGTGCAACAAGTGTCTTTGCGCGATACGGCGTATCAGAGCCGAGGGGTGGGGGACCTCACTCTCTCTCTCTCTCACTTACACTCTCAGAGTTGTGCACTCTGTGGGCGCGGCGGTAGCTCCGCCCCTTCACGGGGGTGGAGTACCAGAGCACCTCCCTCCCTCCTCCTAGACTCTATGCTACCCTGTTACGCGTACCTGCCTTTATACAACGCAATCGTTCGCGCGTGCGTGAGAAAGAGATAGAGGGAGAGAGAACGTTACAACAACACCGCCCCATGCGCACAAGAGAGGTATTTTTACGCGGGAGAGCGCGAATTAGCGAGAGCTTGGTGAGTGTGTATAATGGAATTCTCTCTCTCTCTCTCGCCCTCCCTCTCTCACTGGCGTCCTCGGTGGATTCTCGCGATACTGACGGATTTTTTGCTCTTTTTTTCGGTGCTCTTTAGGGGTTGGGATGAGGTTGGATGTAATGTGGCGAATGCGAGTGATGATTGGTTGGATTGATTGGTTGGTTTACATTTTTCAGAAGGTAGCAAAGAGTGGAGCGAGGTTAGTTGGGTGTGATGTGTAGTTGCGATGGTACAGATATGTAGTATGCTGTAATGTATCAAGTTACGATTGTAACAAGTTATCCATGTTTAAACCATTTCAGTTGTGTCTATTTTAATTTAATTTAGATTGTACATATCCTCTGATTCTGCTAGAATTATGCTGGCAAAATAGAGTTTAGTAGAAATTATAAAGCACCGTGTTAAAAATAACCAACAGTTTCATGTAAAGCTACTGCAGACTGTGAGAACTCGGAAATAACCATATGATAAAAACCATTTTTTATAATTTTATACAGTAACCGTGCGTGTGCATCTAGCAAAGGTTTGTTTTACAAAGAATGATAATACTTTCTGTGGTTACAGTCTGCGAAAACTTTATAATAGAGTATGGCTTTGTAATAGTTATAATTAAATTTTGTATTTTTAATATAGTATTTATTTTCCGTGTTATATTTTATCTTTTTTATAAGAATTTTACTGTTTTCCTGAATAGTATTAGAATATACTCGTTATTTGCGATTTTTATTTTTCATATAGTAATTATTGTCATTTTATTTTATTTATACTGAAATATTTCGTTTGAACTATTATAAAAAATAAAATATTTTATTAATTAAAAATTTTTTTTTTTAAAAAGATATAGGAATATTGTCTAAACTAAAATTTTCTACAAAAATCATAAAAATTACTACACAATCAAAAATCCTAAAAGACAAGTGTATCGCAACGTTAAAAAATAGTAAATATATAAAAAAAATAGAAAAGAAAAATTATTTTCTCCGTGTGATTTGATTGCTTTGTCAATATCTTATAAATTTTGAATTAATACAGAAAAACGCCCATGTCACTTATAGTTGCTTTTAAAGTTTTCTCTACAATCTGCAATTGTTTCTTCAAGAAACAATGACAGTTATTCAAACAGGAAAAAGACAATTTAAACGTCAACTAGGTTATCATTTTGGTTTACGATGATTGATATTACAGAGAAACTTCGAGAAAAAAAATTCATCCTGCCCTATCCAATAATGCTCAAAATACATAAACGCCTTAATAAAACATTTAGAAAAACAAAGAATACGTCAATTCTCAACGCCTGAAATAAAGTATCAATTCCGAACCTACACTGAAATTTAGACATCTCCCTCTTGACATAAGCGTCATTACCACGTGATATGAAAATTAACCTTCCTCTCTCATTATTCCGCATATTATACGCAGACCCCATCACACAGCCACGCAACTATACCTATATACAACCCCGTAATGATTCTCTTTAAAAAAATTTCTCTCTCTCTCTCCCTCAACCCACGTACTCCCACGCGCTTAATAGAGCCGCGTATACAGCCATACATGCACGCATACACGAGAGAGAGAGAGAGAAAGAGGGAGAGAGACAGAGAGAGAGAGAGAGAGCAGGCATAGATCATGGCGGATGACGCATGGCTGCATTTGCAGGAGGGTTGGAAACGCGGATGAAGGATACGGAATACGGCGAGCTCGCGCGCGCTGTGATAGAGGGCGGCCGGCGTTTTGGAATGCGAGCGCGCGGCGTGCATACCGTACTGTCTCTCCTCCTACCTCTCCTCTGTATATCCACCCCCGCGCTCTGCCAGGATGGCCGTCGGCTGAATCGATATATATGTATATATACGCACACACACATATATACGTATGCACAGTCAAGGAAGAGAGAGAGAGAGAGAGAGAGGAGTTGGGGGAGATTCTTGAGTTTCGGCGAGTACAGAAGTGGTGGAGATCGGATGGGTATATGGAATCGAGTTTTCGAGAGGAATATTGGACGATGTTTGAATTTATGTCGGGCAGTGGATAAATAAGCAATTGGAAGACACGTGAATAATGACAGACAATGTTAGTTAACTTTATTGAACAAACACTAAGATATTATTTAATTACAAAAGTTTAAACGCAGTTACAATTACTTTAATTTTGAATGTCTTTGATATTGTCCTTTAACGATTCACTTTAATTTATCACACCGATGATGAGATAATACGTTGCAGTTGAAAAAAAAAACCACTATGAACTGCACTATTGAAGGAGTCGGGCGTAGAGCGTAAGTGCTCGGATCTCTCAGCGAATTAAGCGCGCGATATTTAAATTGAATAATTACCAAATTGACGAATAGATGTTTCTATATTCCAAGAGTAATCGTGGGTGAACTGTTTATTTAAAAACTCGGCTGTAGTACTACAGTATTTGCAATAATATCGTGATTATAACGAAGTACTGTATGAGCTTGCCTGTGTATGTATATTCAGCTTCTATATATATGTACTTTGTTTACCTGAAAAACTTTCACCCTGTGCACTAGAAGCAATAATGCAAACAAGCGGTCACATTAGGTATATAGTTTAGTTATAGTTGTAACGGCCAAGTGACGTCCTTGAAAGCCATTCTCGCGCTATTCAAATAAACCGCGCGCAGGTCGAGTTCGTTAAAATGAAAGTGTATTAATGTGTGTTGTACACGAGTGCACTGGTCCAAAAGCTTCACGACGGTCACTATGCGAGTTGCATGTTATTATATACACTTTATGTTAATGAACTGCTGTTTTTACACACAGAATGAATAATAATATAGTTTAGTGTTAAGACTGCGGTACGGAAGGTACGAGATATCGGTATGATAGCGCAGCGCTGACTGAGCATGAATGAAAAGGACACACGTAAACCCTGGTGGAAATCCAAAATATTTTTTACCTATTAAATAGTCATTTAAATTAGGGACTGGCCATAAAATGGTCATTTCGCTTATCTAGAAAAATAGAATAAGTTTATCGAAGATTTGCACAAGCTAGTTCTTATCTATTTAAGAGGTTTTAGAGTTGGTCAGTTTTTTTAGTGAATA
>JAYJLV010000032.1:2600908-2616902 GCA_036873485.1 Torymus texanus | reverse complement strand
TCTCTCTCTCTCTCTCTCTCTCTCTCTCTCTCTCTCTCTCTCTCTCTCTCTCTCTCTCTCTCTCTCTCTCGCTCCCCCTGTGCTTGCCTCCCTTCTTATATTCTCTCTCGGATTAATTCGTTGTAATCTTAATGCGCGTGCGGTAGCAGTGGCCGCACGCCGTCGGCGAGTGCAGTATAAATGCATATGGTTCGGCAACAACTCGCGTTCTGTCGTTCGCAATTAGAGGGATTAATTTACATACCGCCGGATTAACCGTTCGCCCCACTCGTGAGCAGGAGCGCGATGAATAATTCAAGGCTCGAATGCTAATACGAGAAACAGAGAGAGGGAAGCAGAGGTTCAATAATTGAATGCTCTTCTATATATCTTCGCATGTTGCGCTCCATGTAGTGTAGGTGTGTATAGTATATACGAAGAGGATCAGAGAAGGAGTTATAAGGACCACGCGTCGTCGTCGTCGCCGTCGTCATCTGACCATGTCTGCCAACTCTAGTGGGTCGTGCTGTACACGAGCCACTATAGCTTTATGCGTTTCTCTCTCTCACTCTACATCTCTTATCTCTCAGCTCTTAACGACGTCTCGCGTTTTAATATCGGAGAAATGATCATCATACACAACCGAGAAATTTCAGTCCGCCTTCCTTCCTCCTTCGAATGCATAAATACGCATTAATTAGCGGCTTGATTGCACGACGTCAATGTTTTATTCAATTTTAAAAAGCTCGCTATTTAATTAATTCGCGCGCAGGGGACTTCATTTTTATGAGCACGCAATGTTATTAAGTAAGGCGCGGAAAAAATTCACCAAGCTCTATGACTTGCGTACCCAGGGAGGCTGTTTATTGATTTATGCGCTGTACTAGAGTAATAATTATGCAAAATTCATGTGTATATGTATTAGGGGTGGATCGAGTAGTTGGAAAATTTCTTTTTATTTACTTCAATAAATTTGAATATAATAGTGTTAATGATAAAATTGTGTATTTAAATCACTAACATTTTCTAACCAGTACGTAAATTTAGTTAACTACAATGGTGTAATGCCTCAGAAAATATTAGTAAACTGAAATGAGTTTCATGCATAGATTTTCTTAAAAGAAATTTTGCAAAATTTTCCAAACCATAAGATATTTATCAACAGATTTGTTCATGCACCACATACAATATGCTATAGCTTCTGAGTCCTTAATATTATACGACAAGCATAGCTATTGCGCAACAACTAATTCACGTCAAGAAAATCTAATCTCAACACTACACCGCGCGCGCGAACTCGACTTTATCCCAAAAGTAATCGATCCTCTCTCTCTCTCGTTTGCACTCCGACCTCTCTGAAAATCTCTGCTCTGCAACAACCCGGTGAAAATAAATCACACATTCAAATCGCCACCGATTACCATCTCTCTTTTACACCATCATCTCTCAACATCTCCCATTACAAGCACGCGTGTATTATATACACACATATACCCACCTTACCTCGTCACCCCACCTCTGTATATATATACATATATATACGAAAATAAAATAATTTCGACACCCTCCACTTCTTCGACGCCACCACTACCACCACCGTTTTCCCACGCGCACGAGCGCGAAATCTTGCTACGTGCATCTCTATCTCTCTCTCTCTCTCTCGCACACACTCTTTCTCTCTGTGTCTTGCTCTCTGCCGAAATTGCGCGGCCGCAAGAAAGGGACACGATAAGCCAGCTGCCGCCGCCTCCTTTGTCGGCGCGAGAGCCTGTAGCTGAAGACGCTCATTATATCGCCAGGTTTTATCGCGATCCGACAATGTATACGCCTCTGTGTGTGTGTGTGTGTGTGTGTGTGTGTATAGAGAGATCGCGGGGAATGTCTTTTATCGGAAGGCGCGCACAACGCGTCCACACGAGAGAGGAAGAAAAAAAAAGAGGATGGTAGCAGCAGCAGCAGCGGTTTGAAAAAAGGTTAAGCGCGTGAGCAATGATAGATCGCTGATTGTCGCGAGTGAGTATATCTCTTTCTATGTGCGTGTACGTATGCAAGGTATATATATATACACACACGGCAATTTACACTGTCAATTACGAGTGTGGGTAAAGCACGTTGAATAATGAAGGTATTAAGAGAGGATCGCCGCCGCAGTGAATAGAAAGGAAGGGAGAATTGAGAGGTGAGAATTTGCAAGGGACGTGAACCTTTTTTTCCTTTGGAGTGCGGTATACATAAGAGTAAGTGAGCGCATATACGTATGTGTGGATAGAGTTGGGCGGGGAATATAAATTACATGTCGATGGGGTCTTTGCTGTGAGCAATAATTGTTATTTACATTATAATTCAATCTTGATTGCACGCTAGTTTGTGTACACGCGCGCGCCGGATTAACGCTCCCATATCGCGACAGCGACCGTAGACAATAAATTTCAAAACGCGCGAGATGATTAAAAGTTGGATAATGTTGGCGCTATAATATTCGATGATATATAGCATACGCGTTATGTATAGCGGTACCGGCAAATTTACTCAGCAGACCCGACAGACAATTATTATTATTATTACTATATATATATAGAAATTCATTTAAAATTGTCCATAACTGGTCTGAAAAAATGACGAAAAAAAATGTTAAAGCACACCTCTGAGAACTGATTTTTTTTTCGTCATTTTTTCAGACAACTTATGGACAATTTTTTGTGAAATTCTACATATATATTTTTTTTATATAATCCACGTTCATTTACAATCTGTCTTAGCTGACAATAAGTTAATCTTATACATTTATTTACAATAATTTGTAAGTATTTATCCCATTGGTTTAATATTTTTACACATACTTGTGCTGCAATTCATATAAAAGAACACATATTTGCTGTTAATAAAAACATAATCTTATACATGGTATAATCAAATATTTATATTTTTATATTTTTTAATCGATATACATTATAAACTTTTCGATAGCGACACACGTCGCATGATTATACCTCACAGTCTAACCGACGAAAATGTGCGCAACTCGCACAATATGTGTTACATCAAACGCCAAGTTTACTCCTTCCCGTAATAACCCTCTCACATGGTGTGTGCACATAATATAATACACACATATTCGCGTCGTTCCAAAAATACACGCTTTCACGTAGCCCTGACACAAAAGGCCTTTATACGTATATATTTTCCTATATACACCCACGCACTACTAATAACTACAATAATAACACAAAACGCAGGCAAACGCACGCACTCACGCACGCGTAGAGAGTTAAGAACTCGACGGCAACATATACGCACTTTAGAGACCCTCACGCGTATTATTGTTACATATATACTACTGACGTTGCGTTGCGCTGCCGCACACCTATATAATATACACTCTGTGAGTGCTGTCACCGATGGCGGCGAATAACACAAGTTGGGGCTACATCACATTGTAATAAATATGTATATAAGTGTGTGTGTGTATGTATATAAATTTATATATACACACACACACACACACAAACACACAAACACACAAACACACATACACACAGGCACATGCAGTCGTAGCAACAGCAGCAGCAACAAAGACAGAGAGAGAGAGAGAGAGAGAGAGAGAGAGAGAGAAGTGCCGTAGGCCAGTGACGGTGCTGGTGGTGGCGGCCAGTCACGCGAGCGTTTACAAATTGAAGACGCTAATTTACACACGAGTTCGCACTCGGCTTTGTCCTTCTCTCTCTCTCTCTCTCTCTCTCTCTCTCTCTCTCTCTCTCTCTCTCTCTCTCTCTATCCTCTGGTAGATCCCGCGCTTATTAACTCGAGCAAGTTTGCCGAGCTACTGCTGCTGCTGCTGCTGCTGATGCTACTACTAGTGCAGGGGCTAACAAGGTGAACAATGTTTGGCAATTATCTTGGCTAAACGGTCTCCGTGGGCGATAGCAAGAGGATACGCGATGTGCGCCGATATATATAGACATACCGGTATAGATTGCGGATATATATGTATATATATATACACACACATACACACTTCAGGATTTTAGCCGCCATTTGTGTTTCTGCGGGTGTAGGGATACAGGTCGGCGGATTGAACCTTGTAACTAATATTTTCGGAGCGCGGATGTATGTGTGTATATTATTTATTTATATATATAAATTTGCGAATAGAGAGAATGCATGAGAGAGAGCGAGAGAGAGAGAGCGAGAGAGAGAGAGAGAGAGAGGGAGAGGGAGACTTCTAGGAGGTAGATTACTGGCACGCGTGGAGTGTGATTTTGCAGAGCTTTCGTGTTTGAGGTTTTCGACATATACCAAGATTTCGTGGAAATTCGCCTCCAAGATTTCGAGTGTATACCGCGAGCCAACTGATTATTTAACTTGATAAACTAAAAGACATACAATGATTTTGTTATATTGTCTCGATGAACAATGAACCATTGGCTACGAAGAAGAAAAAGACATTTGTAACCTTGTAACCGATCAAAATGATTTTGAACAAATCTTGAACATATATACTATCTCTTCCCGGCTTATGGGCGCGTTAATTGCCGGTCATGGTCCGAGATCTCCTGACATTATTCTTTTATGAGCTCCAACAATAAATACGGAAAATTTATTGTACGACGAACTCGATAACGCGCGTCGACTGTTTGAATAACTGACTAACCATGCAACCCAGATTCATATACCTGCCTCTCACATTTAACCTGAAAGGATGACAAGTCCTTCTAGGTACACCGTTGTTATACCCGCTTTGTATTCCCAGAGGTTCCAGGTAATAGCTCCTATACGGGGTAAATAATAAGTTATACACAGCGATATATATAATCAATAATTGAACAGAGCACACAATGCAGAGATGATTAACAAAAGAACGCAATAGCGTAGTCTTTCGGCTATATTGAATTTATAAGCAGGCGCGATAAGTGAAACTCCTTCGACCGTCTGTCCGCGCCAGAAGTGTAATAATAATCTTAACAATAGCAGTCGAGCGCTTAGACCGCAGTTATACAACTAAACTCCTACGGACAAAGATCTTCCCCTTTCACTCGCCTTCCCCAAGGCACCCATTACACCAATAATCGCCTTCTAAGTAATTCCTCGTCTTCCTCGCCCCCCCCCACCCCCCTTCAAGTTCATCCTCGACATGTACTTCAACGCGTTCGCGAGCGTATATATATTTCATCTGATAAATATATCTGTGGCTTCCCGGATTAACCGGATAAGTCCACCTTTTTTAAAAATCGAGATAACCTCGGATTTTGTACCTTCAAATAGGCCTTTTTCATTTACCACTTTCAGTAGTAGCAAAAATATTACCGTAAAGTTATAATTCACCAAAAACGTAACCAGATAAGTTCATTTTTCAAATTTTCTGCCCGGAATAACCGGATAAGTCCATCATTTTTTTGGTTTATTGTAGTTATAATTAATTTTATCTATTCTAATTGAATGTGAATATGATGACTAATATATATTTATCTGTTTATTTAAAAAATTTCTATACACTTACAAATTATAAATATTTTCAAATTTTAAAATATTAGTACAATACAAATACAATACAAATAGTTGTAAATTTAATAGAAATGTCACAAAAATAGAAATTTTTGAATAAGTTATAAAAATTCATTGAATAATTGCTAATTTTGTAATTTATTGATCCGTTTCATAATTAAATTAAAGAATACGCTCAAAAATAAACGCGAACAGCACTATTATAGATAATTCCACAGTTCCCGGCATAACCAGATAAGTCAATACTTTTTTGAGTTCTTACTAATTTTTAACGCATCGAAAAATGTATAACCTGCTCAAACCACCGTGTAAATATATGTTTTGAATGTGTCAATTGACTAGTCAAGTATCGCAACTCATCTCGTTTCTCCCGATCTTACTATAAGTTTGA
Source organism: Torymus texanus (assembly GCA_036873485.1). Classification (NCBI taxonomy): domain Eukaryota; kingdom Metazoa; phylum Arthropoda; class Insecta; order Hymenoptera; family Torymidae; genus Torymus; species Torymus texanus. The sequence continues at coordinate 2,611,030 of JAYJLV010000032.1, read as the reverse complement.
ACATTAAAACCCGTTTTTCTCGGTAACTCGAACAGTGGACTTATCCGGTTATTCCGGGAAGCCACGGATACACACACACACACACACACACACACACACACGAGTGCTATACGAAGGTTGCTCACGATATTTTTTTTCTCCACCATCACTCCTCGCGTGCCACACATCGCGCGACTCGATTGCTTACTTTGCCGAAAGTAATTGCGGGGAATCTTTAAAGTCCGCGTGTGCCGAGCTAACTCTTCCTCGATGGCCGATTATAAACGACTGTACAGCCGATTTTCTCAACTGGTTCTTTTTTGGCAGAAAACGGTTACTGCTGCTGCTGTTGTCGCGCCGATGCTTTTTGCACGAACGTAATAAATTCGTCCCGTGGTATATAAGCGATGGTTGTCTTTCTTTTGCTTGTTTGAAGAAGGGCGAGAAATATATAGAGAGGACGCACGAGTGCGCCATGGACGTGTGTATGTGTGTGTTTCGAGGTTGGTAATGGTGATAAACCCAACATGTATAGAGTAGTTCTTGTTGGTGAGTACATTTGAATGTATTAGCGCGATGGGTGTTAGAGGAATTTGCGAGTACGTGGTTGGGTTGTAATGGTTGGCCAGTCGAATAACTAAAGCAGAAGAAATGCTTTATCATGGCAGTGTAACTGTATGTTAACATAATATTCTAACTATTAGAATATCCATGTTAATGTAGGTACAATGCCATGTTAAGATTGAAGGTTTGTCGTCTCAGTGATGAGGTTCTATTTCTATACTTATCGTGGAAACGCGTAGTGATGCTTTATAATGAGGGTGAAACCTGAGATTACGGCACTGATATACGCCTGAATATGCACTTCACAGGTAGTTTCTTTAGAAACCGGCCATAGTACGAGTAGATTATGGTACCTCTGCTGATTTCTGGTCCCTTTCTTAAACAGTTGATGAGGATTTAGAGCTAAGGATTGCATCTACGATTGCAAGGGTAGCGACAAAGGACTAATATGACATATGTAGCTAATTATTGAAGTAGATCAGTATCAATAGGCTTCAGGGGATTAAAAGGGATTTCAGTAACGTAAATACCTGGATTTGTAAACTAAAATAAGATTTACATTAATATACCTCCCTGGTAAAAATTCGTCTATTAAAAATTGGTCAAATTCTCAGTAAATGGACAAGAGAAATGATTAATTATTGGCTCCCGGTGAAACACTTTTTCTGACAGATTTGGAGTAACATAAACTAAGTTTCGAATTTTCGTTCCAAGTTTTCTTACAAACTTGGCTTGAAGTAGGTGAAATTCAACAATATCTAAAAGTTTAGGAAAATATAAACAGTATACGGAGGCTAAAGTAGGGGGGCTGTACCCTACACCCTCCTACTCCTCGCTTTGCTCGTCGCACTACCCCCCACTCTGTGGAAAAACTTCGTTTTTACATTATAGACACGACCGCACTTCTCGGGATAATCTTATATTTTCACTAGAGCGAAAATTGCAATTCTTCAAATACTAATAATAAAAAAAAGTTTTGTTTTATTATTTACAACTGCTGTGTGAACTAAAATCCTGTGCGGTTATTGCCAACAATAGTTCACTTTTGACGTTATTAGCCGTTTAAAATCCATTTTATGAGCTTAGCCCATCAAGAATTAATTGTCCAAGAAAATGTTTAGAAGAGAAAATTTTTCTCATATCTATAATTTTTGTATTCAACATTTTTGTGGAAAATCAAACCATTTTATGTTACAGCCAAAAATCACTCATTTTTGACGTTTCTAGCCGCTTAAAATCGATTTTATGAATTCAGCTCATTAAGAATTGATTTTACATGAAAATGTTAAATAGAAAAAATTGTTTTTAATATTATCTACAACTTTTATATTCAACCTTTTTGTGTAAAATCAAAAACCTGTTGAGTAATAGCCAAAAATCGATTTTTTAAAAGGGTTTTATTGGTTTTTGGCTGTTATTTCTAAAATATTGCTCACAAAAGAAAATGTTTAATGTAAAAATTGTGTGTTTTAAGTAGTTTTAGCAGATGCATGTGTGAAATTTCTACTAAAAATGGATTTTCGATGCATTACGCTCAAAAATCAATTTTTTGAATATTTTAATTGTGCTCCTAAAAGTAGGACTGTCACCTGTGTATGATAAGACGAAGGTGTACTATCATTTGTGATCGGATTCAATGAATTTTTCGATATGATAATGTGAACACAAGGTTTCGTACATACGTACAGACATACATACGTTATAGGGGATACTTAAAATGGACGCATTTTCGGTGGAAAACAGTTATTGTACTATAAATTATTGATTTTTTAGGTGTTGCAATTTTCGCTCTAGTGAAAATATAAGGCTCTCCCGAGAAGCGGTCGTGTCTAAAAATAGTTTGCAGTACTCCTTTCATAAATATTGAGTAAAATTTATTTATTGACATTTGATTCTGATGTCTCTCTCATTCCTCATCATAATAATATTCTTTTACTTAGCCATTTTTTGACTCATTGTAATGGTTAACTTTAGTACATTTAAAATGGTCAAGAACAAACTTGTCCCGATCATCAAAAAAGCCACTTCATTTTTTGATCTATTTAATGTTCGAATAATGTGGAAAAAAGCGTTTCACCGGAAGCTAAAAACTAAACGAGATTAGTATCTATTTTATGGCCAAGTCTCTAATAAATAGTCAATTATTGGGTAAAAAATGTTTTATATTTTCACCAGGGCTTCTCTACTCACATTCTCATCGGTAGTACAACCTATACAGTAAAACCCCAGCAATACTTCTACACAATACCCACAAGACCAACAATACTTTTCTTCTCGCTGTTCTTACTGGAGGGCAACCACAATTCAATAGTCACTGAAAAATACTCCGATTTTCATATTTCATGAACAGAAACCATCCTCTGCCAGATAATCGAGCGCGCATACGCTAGACTTACTCTATTGCAACCTATTGCGCAAGTCTCTCTCTTGCTTATTATTCACCTCCGGAGGCCATAAATTAAAGCACAGGCGGCTTTTATCGCGCAAAACGAGAGAGAAAGAGAGATAGAGCGCGAGACATGGAGAGAAAAAAGGGCCCGGGAAGTTCCGACTGATCGAGTTTTATGCGTATACGCGTATACGCGAACGAGTAAACGGAAACAAGCGGCGTAATTGAGAGCGCGAGGAAGGCGAATTTATGAGCGCCCGAGCGACGCTGAACAGATGCAGAAAGGATAGCGAAGAGAGGGGAGAAAGAGAGCAAGAGAGAGAGAGAGAGAGAGAGAGAGAGAGGAAAATCTAGCGCTATAGGAGAAGATTAGATTTTAATATTGAAGTGGAATAAATGAAATTTATTAAAACGTATACCCAATTAGCATTATGCGCTCAAAAGATTCGCGGCTATGAATTACAAGTGGTTATTTCAATATTTTATGTTCTATGTATGCGGCTATTAGTGGTTTAAACACGTATTATATTAATCCTATAACCAGTATCTAATCATTACTCTACGGGTTTATTATTCCATATATTACTAAGCGAACGTTCGAAGTGTATACTTATTGATGTTATTGGATTAAAGTAATCAAATTTCAAAAGCTCGTACAAGGAATAATTTACAATTATTACCAAAGTACAATAAATTAAACAATAAATTTAACATTATTAAATTTTCTTCAAACATTTTATTTCTAAACATAAAATATAACATAAAAATAAACATATAATATATCTCGCATTCAACGTCAAAGCAACTGAAAAGTCATATAAAAAGCGCAAAGCAATCTAATCAATACATGTTAAAATAACCATTTTACGATACTCTCATATAGCGCAGAGTGAGCAAAGGTCGAAACCTACCCGACCAAATTCCACTCTTCACTTTTACAAGCGTCGCGCCGCCCGCACGACGAAACAATAAAAAATTAAAAGTCAAAAGCACCCACTCGTATACTTGTTCCCGCGTAGTACGCGAGAAAGCAAATAAAACGCCGAGATAGATGAAGAAAGTTAAGAGAGCCGAGTGCCTCTGCTACTGCGAGAAAAAAAAATGAAAAGTCGAGCACTGCGCACTATACGCCATACGTTCTCTCTCATACACATACACATACGAGGGTAGGAGAGAGAGAAAGAGAGAGAGAGAGAGGCAGGCGTGAATTACAGAGAGAGCAAGCGAGAGAGGCAGAGAGAGAGGAAGACTGGAGCAGTGGCGCGGCGGCGGTGTCGGCGGGCAGACAGGCTCATTGTCCTCCGCTAGTTTAATTAATGCAGCTGAACCGGTGCCCCTTTCCACTCTCGCTCGCTCGCTCCCGCCCGCCTCCCGCCTTTTCTTCCACATAGCGCATCGCTTCTGCTTCCCCCCTCCTCTCTCTCTCTCTCTCTCTCTCTCTCTCTCTCGTTTTTTACCTCCACCACCCTCGTATCTAGCTCCTTTTCGCACGGCCGCCCCGTTGTTTTCTTCGTCTCTCGCCTGTGCGATGGGCTTTTTTTCGCAGTACCAGTAGTAGTAGTATAGTAGTATAGTAGAGGCGGCTTTGTCGGTCGTTCGTTGGCGTTTTTTGTCTCGTTGGTTACGCGAGCGAGGTGCGTGAGTGTGTATATATATATGCAAGCTTTGAAATTCGCGCGTGAGATAAGCTGATACGGGATTAAACACCGCATTGTACTTTAGTAATTGTTTTGCTCTTGCGTGCTATCTTTCTCTCTCTCTCTCTCTCTCTTTCGGTGAGGGCAGGAAAAGATAATAGTTTTATGTAACGTGAACTATGCTTTAATTGGAAAAAAATATTGATTGTTGGAAAATAATTAAAAAAAATACCGTTACACTGTTTATACAATTTTTAATAAAAAAATTTTCAAATAAATCAACAAATAAATAATCGAAATAAAAATCAAATCGACATTGGAATCGGCAAAAAATGTGGAACGCTTCACGATTTTGCGTGTCATCCTTGCGCAGGGGCCATGCTAATCTTCTCTGTATCGTTCCAATTTTAGTATATGTACTGCCGAAGCAAGTACAACTGTCTACCTGCACCGCGTTCTTATATACTAACCGACAGGTCGTTTGGCCACTTGCGGGAGTCGAAAATATAGGATCGCCACCTAGCGCTTAGAACCTCCACCACAGATGTTTCAACTGAGTCAGCAGCCATACTTGAATATGGCGTATATTCATGTAAGGACGCGAAAATTTAAAATGAGAAATTAGAAATATTATTTTAATTCATAGTTTTATATTTTAAACAGTTATAGCAGATTTAACAAATACCATTTTATATTATAGAAATAATCTACAATGACAATAATTTTATAAATTTTATAAAATTATCGTTGTAATTACCATAAATATGTAAGAATATTTGAATAACTCTAATTTATCTTCTTTTCAACATATAATTAATAAATAAAAAATAAACATGTTAATCCGAAGGAAATTATGTTGACATTTAACATTAATTACAGGAATTAAATTGACACTATGAGCCTGACAGAGGGTTCTCTAATAAGAAGAACTCTACTTCGAACAACAATGCCTACGAAATCCTATTATTCATTCAGTCACGTCTCGGCTGTTAATCATCCCATTCTTCTCTCGCTCTCCCTCTCCCATGACACTACTAGTATCAAATTGACAATTCGAACTCAAGCAAAACAATCAATCGCGCATGTGCGTCTGTGTATCTCTCATCGAAAGTTTTCTCGCTGAAATTAATCTCGTCTTTCTCTCTCTCTCTCTCTCTCTCTCTCTCTCTCTCTCTCTCTCTCTTTCTTTCTCTCTCTTCTATCTTTAACGTCTGCGGTTTCGGCACCGGGTAAGACCTCGCGTATTCACATCTCCCCCACGCGGACGTATCTCTCTGTCTCTCTCTCTTTTGCTCTCTTCTCGTTTCGTCTCCCGCCTAATCGAGATTCGATTCGGCCGGGCTTTATATTGCGGGCTCCGAGTGGATTATTGATTCAATGAACCGGTGCGCGCTGCCACCACCACCGCCAGCGGCGTCACTTCGACCGGAAAGAGAAGGGGGAGGGTAGGGGAGGGGAGAATGCGAAGCCAGACGAGCCCGTTTTTGGCTTTCAATCGAAGAGGGGAGCTCACAGTACCCGCGCGCATGTTGCATATAATCCACGAATTGTCCATGGAGACGAAGAGAGAGGGAGTTGGATCAGAGTCGAGTGATATCTACTCTCGACGAGTAGCGTAAGGACCGCTATTACGAGTGCCGTCGGTGTGTAGCAGCAACAGCCATAATAGTAACAGAAGGAGTCGGCGATTTATGACGCAGGGTCACGAGTGAGCTGAACCCGTGTGTCGCTGGGTTGTAATTATTAATCTGTATGAGAGCGATATGGATCTTTACGAGGGAGGAGATACGTGCGGTATTGATTCTTACGGGGATTTTTGGATTTTATCGGAGCTTTAGGGTAGTATTGGAATTTTTATGAGAATAGGGGGACCGAGAGAGAGAGAGAGAGAGAGAGAGAGAGAATGAGAGAAGATTACGGGGAAAACGTGCAATTGGAATTATTGTAAATGGTTATGTTTATTGGTCACTTAATTATAATGATGTTATAAACGCTTTATAGCGTAGTCATTATGACTGTAACTTGTATAGGATGAATGGACTAATCTCTTCTCGTTCGATTTGTTCGTTACTGTTATATGCCCGAAATAAAAATCCCCAAACGACCGCACTGATCATCAACAATCGCATCTAATGAAAATATATTTCGCGGATAAATAGCACTGACAGAGAACATCAGTGTTTCAGTTAAACGTGAAAATAAAACTCAAAGGAGTTACGAGTCTCGAGACCTGGAGAATCACCGTGATTTGATTTCACCTGCAATCGAGTCAAAGTCGCGAGCGTTCTGTACTCTCCCTAGACTTGCCGCGCGCTATGGCGTTTCAGTCCTATATACTTCGAAGTCAAACTCGAGCGAGCAAAGGTAAAAAGGGAAGAAGACGAACGGTCGTTTGCAAAAAGAGGAAATAAGAGGAGGAAGAAGAAGCAGTAATAGCGCGCGCAAGAGAGAAGAGCAGAAGAGAAAAGGAGAGCGCGCTCTTGCGCAGCCTTTTTGTATCTCTTCTCTCGAGTTTCTCTTTCTCTCGCTTGCTGCGTGCCTGCTGCCTCTTCTATATTGACTTCGCGCACTCGGATAGCCAAACAAAGGAGCGAAAAAGAGAAACGACAGGGCGTACGAGCCCGATGCAAAAGGGAAGCGAGGAAAAGCGGGGAAATAAATAGAGAGGAACGTCGGGCGAGAAAAAGCGTCTCGGAGCAATGAGAGAAGGAGAGAAGGAGAAAGAGAAAGAAGAAAAGGAGAGAAAGAGAGGAATATAGATAGGTATATAGTCGGGAGGGGAGGGGGTCAAGGTGCTCGCTCCTTCTTCTCCTTTTCATCCTCTTCCATGCCTGCTCCTTTTTCTTCGAGCGAGCTACCGTTGCCTCGCTGGCTTAACTGGAAAAGTTCGTCAAAGTCTAGGCGCAATAACCTGCGCGAAACTTAAAAATCACCGCTCCTCGACGGTTTTCCACGGCCGTCCTCCTACCTCTTTTCTCGTCGTCTTCGTCGTTCTGGCCAAAGTCTTCTTTCTTCCCCCCCCCTACTAAACTCTTTCCTTTCTTTTCTTCCGAAGGAGGATAAACTTTTTCGTCCAGCCGCTTATATCCTCGCATGTAGCGGAAACGAAGGCAGAACGGCTAAAGCGTTGTAATTACTTTTACGCGATGCGTTTATCGTCGGATAATCTCTCACTGGTCCGCGTGTGTGCGCGCGATAAACTTGGCGCGTCGTCGTGTGCGCTGTTGATGTAGATTTATCGTTTTATTAATCTATTATACGTCCTGGTTAGTTTTCTAAGTTCTCGTTGATAACGTAATTGCGGTGCTTAAGGTACGATGAATATTGTACGATGATAATTAAAAGAAATTTTATACTGAAATTGATGAGACCAGAGTTTGCTTTACTCGAAATTATCGGTCGATCTTTCCAATTAATTTCAATATCTCTCTTTGTTATTTTCATTTTATTTCAACGTATATAATAAACATAAATAAAGATAATAAAGACAATATGATAATCAGTCACATGCTAGTACCAACCCACTTACAAAATTACTTTTTCTTTTACAATCACATATATAATAATCCTTAAAAAACGGAAGCAAAAGCAGCCATCATATATATATATATATATACTGTGATTAATACTCGACTATCAAAAAGCTCAGCGTCGACCATCGATCATCTTGAACTCGCGCTTCTATATCCCTCCTTCCCATCTCTTCCTGTGCCATTTGCTTTCGCGCGGGAGGCAAGAGCTTTGCATAAGGTACTGCCGTGCACACGCACGTCGACGAAAGCAAAGTCTATTATAGAGAAGGAGGGGAGATATAGCAGCGATGCGCTTGCCAAAGAGTAGCTTCCGATCGGCTTATAATGAAGTGGCCGCGAGCGATGCACGCGAGAGTATAAGAGGAACTATAATGAATTGCCGGAGGTACATACACACACACACACATACATACACGAAGTAGTATACGAGAGACAGAGAAATGCTCATTGTGCCGGACAAATTTATTATTATTGTTTTCCCGTATGTGCAGTTGTTGTTGTCCTGAATTAAATCGTGTATACGTGTGTGTGTGTATATTTATAAAAAAGGAAATTTCGCGAGTTATGGTGGTAATAATTAACGGTTATAATATGAGTCTGATGCCAATGGCTTTATAATGAGTAATTTGTGGATGCGTCGATGGCTTTGTATATCGTTGACAGATATTACTGCGAGGTGACATAGCCGCGAGGCTTTGTATACAACTGGCTAGAGGAAGTTTCCTTTCAGAAAGAGTGCATAAAGTACGAATGAGTTTTGCAGGGTGGATGAACGAGGAAAATTCGAAAGTTGATTTTAAAGTAGGAAGCAGGAAATGAAAATTCTGAGAAAAATGCGGTTTTGTATAGCAACTAGCGCGTACTTGGAAATATGTTAATCAAATTTATTTTCTTCTGTTTTTTCGGCGTAAATTATTATCGAGATTTATTTGAGCGAGAATCATAAGCTATTGATTGATAATCGTAGTTAATTTTAAGTAACCTTTAATACTTAACGATTAATCTTTATAAGAGTCTTGAAAGTGCTATAATACTTCATCGGCGGCAGAGCGGAGAAAAGAAAAAAGAAAACTGCTGAAATTAATAGCCGTTTCTCGTGACTCGCTAAAGTGCATATGACACAAAATGCAAAATTATGACACGCAAATCGCTTCTAAGTGAAATATCCGAGTGCGTGTTGAAATAAAAAAAACGTAGACCCCTTATAAACTTGCATTTGATGTCAACTGCCTTTACGAAAATTCGAACATTTATACGCACTGAAGCTCAAACTAATTACGTATTCACATATACTCAGACGAAAAAATACATTATACTTTTATTGTCGAGCGATAAATTACTTTTATTACAGCAATAAAATCTAACGGCTTTGTCAGGTATGAATTAAGCTCTATATGATGACTTATTTTACTCATTTTCCCTCCGACACGTATACGCGACTTATGGTTAAAATTATTACGCGTTTCCTAATATATATTGTGAACTATTAGAGTTCGTCCGCAAATAAATGACGTTTGGTTATATCGATCCACAAAGAAAATTAGCAGATTATTACAAACATACGAAAAAAAAAACTTTGACTCTGGACTTTATGTAAACACGACAAAAGACCAGCTTTTTCCCTGATTATCCGCACAACAAGTCGAGTCTCGTTTGCTCGGTATACGACGCATCGAGCGAAAATTCTATTAATGGAAAGTAGGTTTCGCTACGCGTGCGTGCTCAGATAGTTTTCGCTCGCAGGGACTTTCGGGAATCAGAGCAAATGGAGAGAAAGAGAAAAGTGGGGGGACACTCCAGGCGTCCGTAATATTAATACCACTGCCGCCACTATAAATAAAGAGCGCACGGGTATGTAGTTGTCGAATGCTTCTTTTTTTTTGTTTCGCTGAGTGTATAATACGTAAAGTTTCGTGAACATTATTAGGCACGACCTCCCCGGTAGGGCCTTATATATTCACCAGAATAAAAATGATGTTTATGGATTATCTCGATGAATTTTCAATGAATCGTCATGAAA
>JAYJLV010000032.1:2584595-2596861 GCA_036873485.1 Torymus texanus | reverse complement strand
ATGTAAGTTTATATGTTTTATTTTTGTATCTCCAGCTCTGCGCACAGATAATTGCATTTACCTCGGCAGAATTACTATTTTGTAATAATAGCTGAAATAAATAAATAAATAAATAAATAAATGAGGCTACAAAATACTAAGCTTTATTTCAATAGAATCATCCAGTATAAGCTGAGTTCTTCATCCATGTACATGGACACATCGACACAGATAATTTGAAAAAATATGTTTTTCAATTCAATAAATATTTCTATTCATGACTCAATAAATGAACTAACTGATTTAAGAAACCCTTTTGCCATGTTTTTTACAAAACTTCCAATACATTGGCATAGTTTCTTCGTAATAAATATTTCATTGTTTTGTATGTTTATTTAATAAGAAAAAACTAAATATCTTAGAGGTAATAGATTAACTTTCTGAATAATATAATTTTTTTTTTTTTCATGAACTAAAATAAAAATATATTTAGTCGTTATTTAGTTACGTAGAAAATATTTACATAAAAGAGAAAATGCTTAACGTTATCAACGGTTACAATTAACTTCCATTATTATCTATTTCTTTTTATTTATTATATTATTCACCGCTTTTGAATAAAAATGCGCTAACTTGAAAATGAGCTGAAACAAAAGTTAATTCTTCAAAAGAAATTGACTCGGAAGTCGATTAAAAAAGCACTAATCCAAATTTGTATAAACACAATAAGTACTATAGAACATTTCTAACTTTTTTTACTTTGCATATATTTTTGCCAGCGGCTAAAAATCATAGAGTCTTTGAAATTGTTTCGTAGATTCACGTTTTCAATTAGTTTTTAAAATAATTCAACTTTCTTTCTTAAATAGAAATCTTCGAATTCATTTGATAATTTTTCCAAAATATTTTTTTCCGAACTGTATGCTAGAATAAACTTCCAACAAACATCTTCTGAAAACTTCCGAAAACTTCCAAACGAGTAATACTAAGTTAAATACTTGCTAGTATGTGAATTATATGTTGAAATTGTTTGCCACTTTTTGAAACCAATCGTATTATATTAATTAGGTTTCTACAAGAAATTGTTTTTCTTTTAATATAATAAATGCTGTTGTTTTGTTCCAATAATATTACTTATGTTTTAAATGGGGCAATGTAAGTATCTTAGTGTTAAAGACAACTTGAATCGGAGAGAAACAATTTTTCATTTGAGTTAGCAGCTTTTTCAACTGTTTTACGATTTAAGATCTTTTCAACCGGATTCCGAGTTAAGGCCATTTTGATTTCATGTTAACCCCTTTTTCAACCGGATTCCGAATTAACTCCTTTTTTCCAGCCGGGTTCTGAGTTATCGCCTATTTATTCAGATAGGATGAATTAATGGATCCCTCATATAAAACTTTTTCTGTATTGTTATTCGTGTTTGAAATAATATAAACTATTTGTGAGAACTATTATTAAAAGGAAAAAAAAATTACGTATAGTGTTATTCTTGGAATAAATTTGCATTGCAAAACATGAAGTGTATAGAATGAGTTTAATTTAATGAACAATGCGTATGTTTCCTCGTTCGAGGCAAAAAATAAAGGAAGGAACTTAAAGAGCGTGAAGAGCGAATAAAAAGAGAGGACGAGCAACGAAGCGTGCGTAGCGCAGGATGTGTCGTCGACGTAGTGGCCTCTCTGCCGCGTATCGCGCAAATTTTGCTAGCGAAATCGCCCGGATGACTGGGCGAGAGGTACAAGATCTTTCTGGCTGCTATCCAAATGCACTAGCCAAGCGTGAACTCGAGGAAAAGTTACGTTTACCTAAGGTTTCCATCCTATTTCCGTACGCGCTTCTTCGGGTCGCCGACCCTCGAGCTCTCTCGCTTTCTCTCCCTCTTTCTCTCCATTCCTAGCACTCGACAAATCCACCATCGTATTATTCTCCAACCCGCGCGAGTGAGAGAGAGGCTCGAGCACAGAGAAGCTAAAAATACGAGCGCTGTACATTTGTTTGTTTGCGGGAACCCTGAAGTCTTAACCCTGTAACTTGCGCTCGCGCGATTTCCTTCTCACGATAATAACTCGCCGCTTTAGAGACGAAGTAGTGAAATTTTACTGCAGCTCTTTTTGCACGCAGCTGAAAACTTTCTTACGCTACATGCATCGGTATAACGCGCCACAAATCTTTGCTCTCTTTCTCTTTTCAGATCCCGAGTGTAGGCGATTTGCGGCAGTATGAGTCAACGTGCGGATTTCGTATATTTACGCCGATATATTGGTACTGCTCGTACTTTTTAGAGCTTTAAGAATTTTAATTTTATACGGTTTTATCTCTGATTTTGCTTTGCAAGCTTTACAAACCTTTATCTTCAACATTCACTCAATTAATTATTGCTTGCTCTAGTTGGGCTAACTTTAATAGTCTGGCAAAAGTTTTGTCACAGTCATTTCTCTCGAGCTTTTCCAGAATACAATATCACTTAATATAATAAATGAACTACATGTTTCTCCAATATTTGTCATAGTATATAGATATACCTTCGAAATTTGGAAAAGTAATTTTAACCAAGTATATTTGGAAATGGTTCGAAAACAACTTGCTAAGTCTTTTACCAGACTTACCAAACCCGACTTTAATCCAACTTATTTATTTTTTACTCATAGTAATAAAATAAAAGTAATAATGTCTAAACTTAGATTTATAATTATTCAACTTCTTCAAACTTTCAAGAATTTTAACATTATCAAGCATTCTGTACTTTTAATAGATACTTTTGAAAAGTTCAATTAAGTTTTGAGAGAACTTTTCAATAAATCTGCATTCATATTGAAGTAAAATTTATAAGTTTAGTTATAAATATCACGAAATAAAATACACTTGAACAATAGATTGATTTTTCCGTTTTACAACTCCTTTTATTTGAAGTTTTCCCTTGTCTATATTTTTGTTTTTCCAATTGTGCTCAGTAGATAGGAATAGTTTAATGATCTTGACGGCGATTACAAAAGTGAAAAAGAGACGAACAAACACAGGCAGCGTAATGCTTGAAATAGGCAAGTAACGAATAGGTTCTCGAAATAATCTTTCAATTACTCTCTCTCGGCTGCATTATTTGAAGCAATGCAGGGCTCTAACTACCAGTGGAAGACGAGTGCCGGGCGGGGAAAAAGGAAGCCGACAGGATCGAATGATCGACAAAGAGCAATAAACATATCGCATAGCGCGGGTACAAGCTCGAGACGTCTATTTTTATAGTTTTAGTATCGCGATGTTTTGCCGGGAATGCTTTCAACCTAAATAGACGTGCGCGCTCTCTCAGCAGAGGCAGCAGCAGCAGCAGCAATATCGTAGAAAAGAAAAGGCAGTAGGAGAAGGAGAGAGAGAGAGAGAGAGAGAGAGAGGGAGAGAGAGAATAGTCGATGGGTGCACGCAGCGCTCGGTCGCATTTCTCAAAGCATTTAATGATCAGCTAAACGCGCATCGCGCGCACGCGCGCGCAGCTTCGGCTATATTCCCTCTTTCTTCGGCGAGTGCAGATATTTTAATGGTGTCGTTAGTTAAGTTTAACTGCCGCTCCATGGCGCCAAGGCATTCGATTCGGGCACGGCGTATTATGGGATCGCGAGCGCGAGTGCGAGCGCGCGCTTGCAGTTCTGAACCGAGACGCGCGCCACTGCCGCTGCTGCTGCTGCTGCTGCTGCTGGTAGTTCGCCCGTGCGATCATTTTTCCCCGGCCAACTTTTACGGCCCAATTTTGCGCGGCCGCGTGCATGTCGGCCCGTCGCCTTTTAAACCTACGGTTATGCACGCGCCTCGAAATTCGACGATTGATCTCCTTTAGAGCGCAGGAGACTTGGAAAAGCACACGGGCCCGCTATTCTTTTTCGCGGGAGCTTGCTCTCGGCGCCTCTTCTTTTATAGTTCCGATTTGTTTTTCTCGTTTCCGCGAGGCGGGCGTTACTCGCAAGATTCACGGCTCCGAGCTTTTCTCGTACGGGATCGGCTGTCTAGGCCACCTCTGCTAAATGTGCAAGAGATTTATTGCAACGAAAATGGCTGAGAGGAGCGATTTTTTACTTGAACTTTGTACACTCGGACTATGAAAAAATTCTACTCGCTGGTTTCATACGAACGTAGCACGTATCAATACGTACACCTCGCTCGTACGACTTTCCAATAAATTCATTCCACAAGTGGGAGAGTTGAAAGAAATCAGTCTTCGGGCATGATTCATAACCGCCGCGGAAGCCTGACACAATCGTCAACAGCGACGACGCGGCGAATGAGTCACGCTGTTAAATTTTTCGACGCAATGAGAAAAAAAGAGCACGGTAACTGGAATGGCGACAAACAAGCGGCGAAAGAGAAAGAGAGAGAGAGAGAGAGAGAGAGAGAGAGAGAGAGAGAGAGAGAGAGAGAGAGAGAGAGAGAGAGAGAGAGAGAGAGCATATGTGTATACTCACACGGTCATCGACGTCGCGGCACGTGACCTTTCGCGTAGTAGGCGGCGGCGGCGCGGGCCCCGTATATATTCGACGGAGCGTTATGAAAGAGAGCGGCCGACTGATAGAAATTGCTAATACGGCGGACCTGGGACGACCTTTCGAAAACAATCGATCGATCGGCCGCCTTGTACATGCATTATACGAAGCCTGTATACATCGCTCTGCTGGCGCTCCTCTAGAAACAGCAGCAGCAGCAGCCAGAGCGCGATAGATAGGACTTGCAGCAGCCGCGCTAGTGAAAGTCTCCCCAAGTGTGGAGAGCGCGTCGGCGCGCTGCAGCGCAGGCGCATTCCGGCATTTCTTCACCAATATTGCCGCACGCTAGAACTGGGTCAACTACAAGCGTTGCACCACCACCTCGCGCCGCGCTAGGCTCGCGCTTAGGCAGCGCAACTCGAGCGAGCGCAGCAGCAGCAGCAGCAGCAGCACCTTGAATAATGCAAATGTGCAGATCGGCGCACGCGCGCGGCCACCCTGCACTTGGCTATAAATCCGAGACGGAGCGCGATGAAATTCTGAATCGCGGAGGTGCGCGAGCTCGCCGGATGCGGTGGTAGTGACTTAATTTTCAATATCGGCTTTGCTCGCCTCTCTATGATGGGGGATCCGACTTATTTTCTCTACGCGGAGGAGAAAATTCAACGGCTCGAGTGCTTGCGCCGAGGCCAGGCAGAAATCGTTTTGCAATTTTGAGCGATGGTTAATCATTATGCTGGACAAGGTGCTCTTCAGCCGACGAGTGTACTTACTGGAAATGCAACGTTGTAAAATAAGTCGCTTGACAAACATTGTTCTACGAATCTTTGTGGAATGGTTATTCCTATATACCTCTACAAAACGTTATATCAAGTATATCGTTGCAATGTTTTAATGCTATTAACCATTGTTATGTTATTATAAAGCAAGTGTGTATGTCTTACTTTATTGCGGAAGACAATAAACCCTATAGTACTCTTATGTTGTTCAACCGCCATCTATCATGACCGACATTTTAAAATTTTCTCTTCGAATAAAAGAGTTAATTATTTTTAATTCATAGTTTTGCACAAGTGAAACAATAATTTACAGTCGTAAATTCAACACGCGCTTGTATTCTCCTTTGATAACTATCTACATGACTGGATTGATAATGACGTTAAAAAGTTTCTTTGGGTAAACTATAAAGAACTTTAGTTTGGGATTGTTTATTCAAATAAATATATCTTCATTTATTTATGTAAACACGTTAATTAAGTGTATTTGTCGATTTATTGGGAGAAAAGTTATTTTTCGTAATATTTCTCAATATAGCATATTCGAAGAAATGCAATTTCTCGCAGCTAGATATACACGATCGAAATATCAGAAAAGAAACGGGCTTTGCCGGAGTACAAAAGAGAATACGTAATGAAAAAGGACAAAGGGAAAGAGAAAAAGATACAGGGACACGGCGGTACAGGGCGAGAAGAGTAGGAGGAGGAGGATGAGGAGGAGGAGGAGGAGGAGAAGAGAGAGAATAAGAGGGTGGGGGCGATGAAATTGCCTCTGTTATTGAGGCACATGGCGCCGTTTGTCATTCTTTACCTCTCCGCGGCCTCTATCGGCCGAGAGGATCGAAAGAGAGCGCGCCGCTCGGCCCTCAGCGTTCGACGATGTATCTATTAATTCATCCCGGTCAATTTGCAAGGGAGATCGTATATACGCGCACACGCGCGCGCGGGTGGAGAACAATCGGTCGCGTGTAAGCGTACGCTGCAGCCGGCCCAACATCAGCTCTCAATCTTTTCAATATGCACCTTTTTGCATTAGTCGCTCCGAGCTTCCTCGCAATACGCGCGTGCGCACGCGCCGCGTTTCTTCTCTCCTCTTCTCTCCTCTTCGTGGCGGCCACTATACTCCGCGCTTTATTACGGTTTATCAAAAATCTTAATTGATAATGCTCATTAAGCCCCCCTAGCCGTTGAATTCCGCATTTTAATTGTCTCATGAATCACGGGGAATCTCGCGTCGCGGAGTAACTAAGCTTAGACTTAACCAGTCACGTGTGAGTAAATTATGATTAGAATAAGAAATACGTATGCGCCCGTCGGTATTAACTCTCTCGCGTTGCAACAAGGCGCAGGAGGGAGGCTATAAGTAACGAGTTATGCCTTCTTGACGTATAAATATTGTCAAATATAGAACCCATTTGCAGATTAATGTAACGCGCTTTAATAAAAGCCCCCCGATATAAATGTTTAAACGGATAAAGCCTCTGCGCGTCGACGTAATTCAATTTTGACAGTAAGTACGCTGGGAACCAATTTCATTTAAAATGCCTTTCCAATACAACCTGTCAGTACCTTCCTGCCGCCTGGCACTAAAATCTTTTCTTTTGATAAACAAAGTAATAAATGGAAAAGATAATGTAAGTAAAACTACGATAGTATAGCCGTAAAAACATGATTCCAAGACAAACTGTAAATGCTACATTTATTTAGCTCCGTAAAGCCGTCTTTCACTTGTAAATTGCACGCCACAAAGATTTACTTTTATTTTACCTTTTTTTAACGAGATACGCATCTCTTATGAATAAGATTATACCCCGTACCATGCAGTATTTTAAAATTTAATAGGACTGCAATAAAAATTTTAATGAAAAATTAATGCTAACAATAATTTTAGTATTTCATTAATTTCGTTTATTTCTTGTTATTACGTATATGATTTGAAATTCATTCTTTTATTTTCTATACAAAACACTTTATTTCGCAATACATTTCACAAGTTCGTTTACTGGTATTCATCGTTGATCTTTATCTTCTATTAGAGTTAACGGAAGTAATCTTTTGTATAACTGTTTATAAATTATTTCTTATCAGATCTTTAATCTTATAATATCAGTATTTAACATAAAAATCAATACACTGCTGCATAATAAGTGTCGTGTTCCAAAAGCAAACAAGGATGGATATGCATTGGAAATTGTTGTACTATCCTTACAGACATTTGGTATAATTTTTCGAAAACTGTCCCATTACCAAAACATCGGCTTTGCAACTCCTCAGTTGCTGTTAGGCGCAACAAACCACTGTTACAGCTAGACACAACGAACCGAGCAACAGCTTTTTGCTCACTCGCTGTATTCCAAATAGCCCAGCAGGTCAATCACCAGCCAGCGCGGAGGCGAGCGAGCGCGTAACGCACACAGCGGACCGTAACGATCATCGGCTGACACGGCCACGCTCTTCCCTCTCGGCCCCCCGCACCGTCGTGGCGAATCGCGATTCGATCGCTCGAAAATGGCACTCGCGGACGGATCAGCGCATCCGGTCCCCGGCGCGCGAGAGGCGCACTGAGCTCCTTTACGTAACACAATGCCCGTTGTACTTGCCGTGTCTTTTCCTCTCCGTAGGGCTGATACGCCGATTCGCTTTATCGATCTTTCAGCCGAGCGGTCCCCCGGCTCGCGATCGCGTGCCAGCCGTGAATGCGCACTTTTCCTCGAGCGTAACAGGGCTTTCGAAATTTCCTAGAATGGAGAATTTTGCGCCGAGGAGGTGCCGTGGATTTTATGATTTTAGAAAGTAAATTTCCTCTCCGATGCACTCTTTTTATTAATCTTTTATTATATAAATTCAGGATCTTTTGATGTATGCTCAAAATATCTACAGGCAGTTGGCTGGGTATAAATTTGGCTCGATATGTATATATATAACAATCGCAAGACATAAAAGTTAAGAAGTCATTGTGATGAAATATAAAATGGATTATCGTCTACAGATTTGCAAAATTTTATGTATAACAAGGCCTTTTCAAAACTCTGTAATTGTTTTATAATAAACAATTGAACTTATTTAGCATCAATTTAAAGTTGGAATAGTATATTACACAACAAGGGAGGTAAAGAGTTGGCCAGTCCAGAGCACGTGTAAATTGCCAAACATGTGCTCTGGGGTGGTCCTCTTTATCCCCATGTTGCGTATACTATTTTTTACCATACCCGGGCCGAAAATACCACATTCGCGTTTCGGAGCCGGGAGCGAAAGTGGTACTTTCGGCCAGGATATGGTGAAAAAAAATTTCAGTCAAATTACCATAATGTTTATTGGCTCGCACCGGTAATTATTATATCCAACGTTTTCATCTAATCCAGGTTGATACCTAAGTGTCACGGTAATTTTTTATATAAAAATATTTCCGTACAATTTCAAAACTATCTATATCCCCTTCTTTCAATCTTCATTAAAATCATCACTTCAACACACTCATACACCTACGTAGTATACGACGACTCCCTCCACAACAATTATCGCGCAACCGCGCGTCACGCGAGCGCGCATCTTCGGAAAGCGTGAAGCTCGCACGATTTTTACTACACGATGTATATATATATATATATATAGAGAGAGAACTCCCCGCTGGAAAACGAGGCAGGACTTTTCCATTAAATTACGTAAGACGCGTAACGCGGGTTTCCCAATATCGGAGCGATTTCGTTTACGGCGCTTGCGCGCGCGCGCGCCGCGGATTTTTACGAGCGTGAGAGACCGGGGGAAGGAGAGAGAGAGAGAGGTTTGTAAGTAGGGGCCGATGAGCTACGTGGAATGCAAAAGTTATTGTTGCTGCTGCGGTCGAGTGCGGTATTTGGATATTTAGAGATAATAGTAATTTTTTATTTTTTATTAATAGGGGAAGGTGTATTGCGAATTGTCGCTTTTTTTTTAATTTTCAATCGATATAATAGAATTTACGCGTCGTATATACTTTAATCATCATATTCTTACAAAAGTATTTGCACGACTTATTATCAGCCCGATCCTCTATCAATACCCGTACTCAATAATTCCTCTTCGCAGCCCTCGCATATAGAAAAAAAAACTAGGTCAAGCTTTCCCCTCTTGCTAACCACTAGCTCCGCTTACAAAACCCTCTCCTCTCTCGCTCGCTTGCTCGCTGCTAATAAATTCCAAAAGCGGCGAGCAAATTAGCGCTCGCTCTAGGGGCTTCTACCAACTTCCGCGCGAGTTCGTTCAATGGGCAAAGTTTGGCGGTGTGGCAGTGGCGTCGACGGCGATCGTAAGCTGCTGCTGCTACTGCTACTACTACTACTGTAGCGTATAGGATATATAAACGCGAACGCGCCTATCAATCGCTCGAGCAAACGAGTAATTGGCGCGACGTACATAGTGTGTATAGTGTGGGTGAGGAAAAAGTATGGAAACCCCTGGAAATTTTGCAGGATTATGTGATAATAAATAAAAAAAAAATAATCAAGGTCATATATAGGTAAAAAAATAATCAAGGTCTTAGGTAATTTTCAACAAAGAATTCAATAATGACCTTGGATTTGACCTTGAACCTCACATTACTTAAAACCTGACCTTAATTATTTTTTTTTTATTACTAATCCTGCAAAGTTCTAAGCGTTTCCATACTTATTTTTCCTCACCCTGTATATAGAGGATGCAACAGAATTATAGAACGTGCCTGACGAGAGATGATCGTGAAAGTTTTTAATCCGATTCACGTTATTCGAAAGAAGGAAGAAAAACGTCGAGAGATGAACGATCGTGATCTAACAGCCGTATAATGAAAATGTATTATATTGTATGCTTGCAGCCATACAAAACTATTCTCCGGAACAATGATAAAATATCTGTCACACGCAGTTAGCAACAAATCGAAAATAATCAAATGAACATAGTAATCTCTTCATCATCTGTACATTAATTTCCACCCCAACACACAAAAAGATCGTTCCTTTTCTACCGCTTTATCCTATATATACATCCCCTCGAGTCGTAATCAGAGCCACTCAAACCACCCCTGAGCTTGAAGTCAACTCTTTGACGCACCTATCCACTAAGGTATTTTCTCCTCCTCCTCCTCCTTTTCCTTCTCCCATGCGATCGAAGCTTCATTTCGCTTTCGCGGTCGTGCTACGCACAAACTCTCTATGTCTCTTCCTCTCTTCTCCTCGCCGCAAAGGAGCAGGCAACGCGCAGCTACTACGACGACAACGTCGCATTCTTCGCGTACACACACACACAAGAACGACAACAACAAACAACAAAAAGTGCGGCGTTGTTCATCACGGTGAACGTGCGCATGCGCGCGTGTGCTGGTTTTTTTTGCCGCTGAAAAATCTCAAGCGTGCTTCCGCCGCCCTCCTCTGCCCCCCCTCAAGATATCTCTTCCCTCGAGCGCAAAGCAGCACAGCGAGGAGAAAGAATGCGAGTATCAAGAACGCTCTCTACGCGGAAAGGAATCTCGAGGGTGCGCGAGCAAGCGAGCGAGCAAGCAAGCACTGGAGGAAAAGAGAGAGAGAGAGAGGGAGAGAGAGGGAGAGATCAGAGGCGGTGGATGTTTATACTCACTCGTTGTCTATGTATGTGGGAGGATATGGTTATATAGCGTGATAGTTAAGGTGGAAGGTTAGGTGAGTAAGAGAACGAAGAATATAAGTAGATCACGGTCAAGAAAAAGAACAACGAGTAGCGTGGATATAGATCGAGCGATATATCAATCGATTTTCATATAGATATATGTAAGATACAAATAATGTCGACGAGACATGCAGAGCTGATCAGCAACAATGTTCAAAGTTCACGTATCGTATTCCACGCGCGCGTACTGTGCAAGTGCGACCTGGTAGATTATATATACGCACATTATAAACGTGAGCTGAGAACGACGGTAACTTTTCTCCGATACTGTATACACCCACGCACACACTATAGATCTTCCGGATTGTTTCGTAAATTCTTCTCCCGCGCGAGAAAGAAGAAGAAGAAAAAAAATAACGCGCTTCTTTTCCTTCCATCTACTCTGCAGGTGGCGCAATTAAAGCAACAACTTTTACACTACAACGTCGCCCTTATAATAAATGCTGCGAACCACCAGAAGCAGTATATATAGCAGTATACACCTCTGTAAAAATGTATGACCCACATTAAGTGTAGCTAGGAAGAGGGAAATTATCGAGAGAGATCGTCGTTTAGGTTTCAGAAAGTTAAACGTGTAGGCGAGAGAGAGAGAGAGTCGCTATTAGCCCCGCGGCTGTTGCTATACTGCTGTTCTCGCTCGATACTCGACGCGCTAATTAGTCGAGTTCGAGTTCGAGTTCGAGTAGTAGTAGTAGTAGTAGTAGTAGTACTCGGGAAATCGTTAGTCCTCAGCGGGCGCGTGCGATGTCGTCCCCACGGGAGGATATATCGTGTAACTCGCGCAGGTATCGTATGTATGTGTCTCTCTTATTAGAATGAAAATCGTATACGAGGAGACGGTAGATATTTGGGGATACGGGTGTGGTAGATTATTGTATAAGGGTGCGGTTTAATGAATATATTTAAGTGTATCAATTATATCTCATCGCGAGTATATATCTGTAACTTCCCAGAATAATCGCATAAGTCTAATTTTTTTTTTTTAAATCGAGATAACCCCGGATTTTGTATATCTTCAATAGGCCTTTTTACCACTTTCAGTATTAGTAGCAAAAATATTGCCTTTAAGCTACAATTCAGACGAAACGTAACTAGATAAATACATTATTCAAATTTTCTGCCCGGAATAACCGGATAAGTCTATCATTTCTTTCGTTTATCGTATATAGTTATCATTTATTTTATCTATTCAAATTTAAACGAGAAAACTAAATTAAAGATTATAATTTTAAAATTAAATAACGATTATTAAATGCGTTTCATAACGCAATTACTCCTCGAATTTTTTAAATAATATAAACTAATTCAAGGTACGAGGGTCGTTTGAAAAGTCCGTGCAAAAATAAATACTACTTAATTGTTTGTATTAAACCTTTTTTATTTTTCA
>JAYJLV010000032.1:2562868-2579422 GCA_036873485.1 Torymus texanus | reverse complement strand
TTATTATTCAAAGAACGTTTTTATTGAGTTTTTCGAATGATCTGATATTTTATTAAAAGTCGCTGAAGCCACCTTAATGCACTCCAACCATACCTTATTTGCTTACATCTTTGCATCGATGACCCACCATACACCCATTTAATAGCCCCCTTAAACTCCGTGCATTATAACATATGTATACACATGAAAAGACCGTATCCACACACGCTTCTTACACATCTTGGGGCTCTGAGATTTTACTTATACACGGGCTATAGCATAATAATGCCGAGCTGTCGCCACCGCTCGTTCGCGTATAACTAAAATGACTCAATGAACGATTATTACGAGGTACGCGACGGTAAACGTGAGGTAGGTAATACATTGAAAAGAAAATAATAAAAGCGTCGATGATTTCATCAATGGAAGAGAGACCTTCGAAAGTGTAACACGTACAAAACGTCGTAAAAATAAGTATATACGAGAGTGACTAACCAGCCGTACACGCGGCTGGCGAATAGAAGGCTTCTTTTCTGATCTGGTTTCTCAGGGATAATAAGAAAAAAATAGTGCGCTGTATAAGCTATATAGATATATAATGTTTATACATTTTTTAAGGTTGAATCATGAAACGTTGAGTACCAGAGCGTTCGGTTATAAAATGGTCTCTGTGTTATAACTAATACTTCCTGAAGAGCTTTTTATATTAAAATATTAATGTTTTGCCATAAAACAGCGGGTTGACATTCCGCGTGAAATTTGAAAAAAAAAAATCTGATAATAAATAAAAATTTACTCCATTCTAAATTATCAACTTTACAAGCTTATAACTTCAATGTTTCCTCGAATTATACACATTTTAACAAAGCAAGCACAAAACCATTTCACATCGCACTATAATAATAATGGCGAGCCACCTTACATCACACTCTCCCATCGTCGGCGACCCAACGCACCTCAGATATAGGTACACGGGTCGATCGCATAGCACCTATCTAGCATCCTAGACCGAAACAACAAAGCGCGAGCGCACGCTCTCAAAACAACTTTCACTCTCCGTCTCTCTTCCTCTCCTTCTCCCATACCCTACACACATATATATATATATATATATATATATATACATCCCTTCTAGAGAAAAAAAGTCCCTCCCATCTATCTCTCACCCACACACATCTCTAAACGTCTTTTTCGCTCTTTCTCTCTCTTTCTACCAGGCTAACTGACGCGGCGCACCTGCGGCGTTCACTCCGCGAGACAACATCAACAACAGCAGCAGCAGCAGCAACAGCAACAGCAGCAGCAACGGCAGTAACGTCCACGACAACAAGCTCGTCGTCGTTTTCTGGCCGCGCAGCGGCGCTGATTCACGCGGACTCGCCGGGCCGCTCTCTTCCACGAGAATATAGTAGTGGTGGGGGTCACCTGTCGACCGGTTCGCTAAGGCAGCGTAGCAGCATCGGTTGGGAACCCCAACAGCAGCAACAGCAGTTTGCGAGATCGGCGAGCGCGCGGTTGCCGCGCGGCAGCAGGCATAAACCAGCCGCGTTTATTGATTACGACGACGACGACGAGGAGGAGGACGACGACGACGACGACGATTACGCTGAAAAGTCGTCAGGTCAGGATTCTAGGGATGGTGAACGGAAGATTCAACAGGTGAGTGAATGTGTGTGCGTGTGTGTGTGTATAGGTATAGAGTGGGGAGAAAAGGACGATGAAGTGGATTTTTCGGAGCTGAGAGATGACACGTGGGTATATATTAGGGTACACGTATGCGCAGCGTTCTCATATCTGTGTGTGTATGTGGGAAGGCATTTCAGAGGGTTTTGAGGGAAGTGATGATGGTTTGAAAAGTATATATAGTCTTTTGGTGCAGGACGTGGACAGTTGAATTCTTAGTTGTAAATATAGGGAGAGGTTTGGGAATTGAAAAGTTATGCTTGCAGGGGAATTTGAAAAATATTACTTCGGAGTCCGTTGAAAAAAAAAAATATATATATATGTGAAACGGATTTCAAAATTTGAATTGTGGTTTCTAAGAATATACATGGCGACGACAGTTACGAGAGAAGTACGTTTTTTTAGACAAATGCGGTCAACTTAACGCTTGACTTTATTTGAAACACGTCATAATATTAGCAGTTACTCAATATATACTGATATCCTGCAAAGATGCCTGACGACGTAAATTTAACTTTCACATTCTCGGAATTAAGGCGACATTAAAGCCTCCTTGGAAAATAGGTAGTAAATCCACTTCATTTGACAGTGATGAAGAAGTTAGCTCGTATTTTTCGACCTGGTTTAACAATGCATTTATCCTTTAATTTTGTAAACTTATGAATTTTATAAAAAATTCAAATTCCGCGCATCAGTTCATGCTTCACAAACAATGTCTCGTTTAAATGAGATTTTCCGCTAGAAATATTTATAATATTTCAAATGTAACAAAGTCACGTCTCGTATCGATCTGATAAAACGTAATATACACTATATACGCTTGAACTCGACAGTTTCTACGTGAATCTTATTTCACTCGGCAATGTACATTACAAAATAATTTCTCTCGTGCAGTGAGGCGTTGATAAAACTTAGAAAACAATCGAGAAAAATCTTCAGCAAAACCATCATCGTCGCATCGTTGCCATCATCACCCGCGACTCGATTCCGTCACTCTGCGCGTCTATCTCACTTCCTGCATGACAGCGGCAACAAAACCCGTTTTACAGTACGCACGCACTGACTCAAGATCGATTGGGAAAAACGCCGTGTGCCTCTCTCAGACACGATACAAGAAAGAAAGAGAGAGAGAGAGAACCTTTTTCCCTCTGTTAGACACAACCATTATCGCGTTCTCTTCTCCACAAGCGCAGCGCGTTATATGCACTCGTGTCATTAGCAGCGCCGTCACGAAGCGGCTTTCACCTTATACCTGCGTAGACGCGCGAGCGCTCGGGAGTTCGTTCACGTGACTCATCGGTATTTCTTCGTACAGAGGAGACGACGCGCACGCCGTCATCGTGATGCCGTGTGTGTGCTTTTTTTTTATCTCTTTCAAAGCTCATTTCTCCGCACACGAGTGGTTTTTTTTTTTTTAAGTTGCCAGGTGGGTTTTAGGAAATTGATTTTCGGATGGTTTTTAGCGTGCAAATGAAAAAAAAAATGCGTTTTACCGGTGATTAAACGGTTGGCGCGAGAATGAATTATTGAGAGGTTCGTGAATGTGAGTCATGGTATTAGGTGAGAGTGAGATAGGTAAGATATCGGATTTTTATGAGTCTTTAAGGTAGATCGAGTTATTTGAAGAGTTCCAAGAAGGGGAAATTTATATTGGTGTCTTGGTGATATAGATTTGTGCGAAATAAAGAGTTTTGGGGCGCGTGATATTTTCACCGTGATAATGGTTTCTGTTCATGATTCGGATTAGGTAATAAACATGATAATTATATTATGGTTGGCACACATAAATCTAATAACATTCGACATAATGCTGAAACCACAGTTTAATTGTATTTTGATAGCATCGTTTTTTCTATCGTTTTAAAATAATTTCGATTTCTATTTATTACCGAAACTCAATCATCGTTTGATGATTACTGTTTAATCACTTGTTAATTTAAACACGTATGCACTTAAACGTTAATTTATGTAAACAGTACGAAAAACAAATTGACTTTTTATTTCAAATTCAATGTCTTCTTAATTAAAAACAAGTTACAGTTTTTTAATAGCTTCTCTAATTTACAAGCATCTCACATCGAGCTAGTTCTAAACTAACAACTATTCATCACAAAAAATTAACTAAAAATTATTGAATTTAAACCATAAATAAAATTTTTCAAACTTAATAATGATCCTGATTGATCGTCAAACAATCGTACACATTTATAACTCATCCCTACCCTGCTCTGCATACAATCTCAACTAATTATTTTTCATCCTCCACCCATTCTTCCAGCGCGAGGAGTCGATGAAGCGTCTGCTGGAATGGAAGCAGCGCATGCTGCAGTCTCCGCTGACTCGAAAGCCGACGATACCTACCTCGACTCAGCAACCCCGCAATAACCACCATCAACAAGACCTCTATAAGAAACAAGCGCTCCTCGAGCTCGCGGCTCATGAAGCCGCGCTCGCGGAGCAGCAGCAACAGCATCATCATACAAATCATCGTCATCGTAGGCGCACCGACGACGCGCATCATCGGCCACATCATCCACGTAGTAAAAGTACAGACGCAAGGCGCTCGACTACAGCAGCTGGAATGGGTGGCGCCGCATTACTTCATCAAAACGCCTTGCCGCGCTACAACAGCTACAGCAGCGACGACGAAGGTAGGCACAGCGACGATGATGATGATGTTTATGACTTGCAACCCGAACTTGTTATCTGAGAGAGTTTCTGTGTATATGTGTGGGAGGAAAAGTGGATTTTTAGTTGTTATTGTTTAGTTTAGCTTTAGTTTTCTTTGAGAGAACGAGAGAGAAAGAGAGAGAGAGAGAGAGAGATGAAGAGGTCGGTGCGAGTGGTGGTTCGAGTTTTCGAGAGACCTGGAACGAGCGTTTTTAGTGTATATAGGGTTGCGAAAGTGGTACTGTAAGTGGTTTTTAAATAAAATGTTTATGGAAGTAATAGATGATATGGTGTAAATTTTGAATCCATTATTGTACAACATGTTTATCAATAAGGTTTATTGAGATTTCATATAAACCTGTTAAATTGTTAGAATCGTGATTCCGGTCTCTCGTTAAACGAACAGCTTATAAAATTAATTAGACCTTTTTTAGTCTTTTATGGTGATAAGATAGATTTTATACTATATACATACATCTTAGTTTACTTTAATCGTAATTTTTTTATGAAATAACTTTCATGTGGTATTTACTGGAGAACCTCTGTTTTTAGTGTATTTTACTGTTTCCATTAGAATTTTATAATTTTAACTTTAGTTCCGTATGGATATCGACTACCATAAATCAATGAATCTGAATTAGTTATTTTAACATTAAAAGTATTCAAACTTCATTGAGTGATTGGTGTTTTAATTTTTCATAACTAAATATGTAAATTAATCTACATGAATCAGATCTTACTATTATTTTGCTGTATTAAAAATCATTGAATGAGAATTTATTAAACTTTGTAAACATGAAAAAATTGTGAAAAAGGAACTCTAGTCTGTGCCAAGTACTTGAAAACGCATCATGTACGTCTCTCCTAATATTTTAACTAATACTAATCATGTAAATTAACGTAATGTACCTTTTGTATACGGCGCTATTAACCATTACATACATTTGACTAACCGAACATGGAAATACATTTACCTAATAGTGGCTGTACATACGTAAAATAAGATTATCGACAACGTCGGTTGATATCTGCTCCAAAATCCCGCGCGAGTGCATCCCTGCAATGTGTAATGCGTATATATATAATACAAACTTTCTTTCTGTATAATCATATATATCTTTCCTCTCTGGCCCTTCGACATGTTAACACGAATGTATTTGCAAAAATAAACGATGTGGCATTTTTGAGATATACGGACGTATACTTTTACTCTGGGAAAACATCATCCCCTCTCTTTACCAACACCTTGTGCGACTATGCGAGCGTAGGCCTGGGCTCTGGGCTTCCTGGTGACTGGGACATGTATTTATTAACACTTTGGTACTTATCACACTTTTTCCCATCCAATATTCTTACCGGTCCTTAATGTAATTTATCCATCCTGAAAACATCATGTCCAACGTAAGAGAAATTTTAACATTTATTCGTTTCTGTTTTTAAACAAAGAATAAAATAAATGATATTGTTATATAATAAATATTTTGAATTGAAAATTATTAATAAATTTAATTTGTTAAATTGCTCAGTATGTGGACATGAAATGTACGTTTCATCCTCGCAAAGAAAGAGAGAATGATTGCTTTGCATGGCGCATGTCGCAAGAAAATGACTAATAAATAATATCGCTAAAATGAATAATATTGTAAAAAGCGCTATGCGCAATTGTATGAATTATAAAATTGATAAAAATTGTAACACCGCGTGTACAGTGATGCTGAAAAGAAATTTTTTAATTCGCTCTGTATTCTTCCTTCTCTCTTTTAACCTTTCTTCCCTCTTTGTGGTTTGCGGTCCTTGGTGTATCCAATCCTGGTATCAAAAGGGATTCACTTTCACCAATATTCTCTTCACCTGGATAAACAGGTTGTTCGAGAGACGAGACCTTGAGGTTTGGAATTAAAAAAAAAATATCGGACAGGAATATTGCTGCGATTTTGTTGCACTTTCACTTTTTATTCGATTTTCGATGCAGGAGGAAAAAATTCGTAACGTATCATTTTACTAGTAACGGGGAATTCTGAAATGTTGAACTGCATACTCTTGAAACTAGTACACGAATGTTAATATGTTTTTGAACTGAAAGTAATTTCTCAGTTTACAACTAATTTAAATACAAGTATAAATTATTCTTTAGCACATATTTTGCTTGAAAAAAAAAATGAAATTGTAACAAGAAAAATTGTAGTAGACTTTTTGCATCTTTTAAATTAAAATCAGTACGTTCTTATCAAACTATACATCATTTTTCCTGTTTTTCGATTTGAATAAAATAAAACGTTTACATCGCAGTGTAAAAAATTAAGCCTTCAAAGCCTCGTCTACCCATCCCTCGTCCCCAGCACAAAATACACATACCACTTATCAAGTACCTCAAGTGTATAATCAAAAACATGTCTTTGTTGTTTGACGTTACTGTCTAATCCAGAGCTGAGCGACGTCCGCAGGAAGCGCACCCGCAGGCCCCCGCACACCGGCAGAAGTCCGCGGAGCTTTGAAAAGGAACAGCAGCAGCAACAACATCACCACCAGCAACAGCAACCAACGCCACCACCAACGCTACACTCACCTGCACCTCCGGTGATCAGCGTCAAACCTCAGCAACCGTCGTCTCCAGCTATTCGTTCATCTCCCGCCGCGCGACCGGCCTCGGATTTCGGTATCTCTGCGCCGTTAGACACCGGTTACGAGGAGATGACCTTCCCCGCGACAGTACCACCCGTGCACCACATTGTCACTACGGCAAGTCCAACTCACCACGTTGTGCAGTTGTCCAAGTCTCCTGTGCGGGAAGTGAAAACAATTCATGTGCAGCCAACCACACGAGTGCCGCCGCTACAGTCTCAGCAGCCCGAGAAAATTACATCGCCAAAAAAACCGCTAGGAATTTTAAAGACTCCCGGCGTGTATGCAACGAACCATCCGAGCACAAGAAACGAGGCTGGAAGGCTGAGTACATTGGCTGGGTATATTCCTGGAGAGACGTGGCCCGTACAGAAAAACGTGCAATGGGACTCACCGAAAGATGAGGATAAGGAAGATTGGGACTCTAGAATTGACGAGAGTAAGGTCATCAAGGAGTTCTCATATCAATATATCAGGCAGGATGATATCACAGAAGAAGAGAAACAAGTGATGACGACCATGACTGCGGCCGCGAAGCAAGAAGCTCTGAATCTTGTCCAGAGTAGGATCCGATCATTCGAGTCGAACATGGACGGCAGTAGTCATTCGAGCCCCGAAAAAGACCAGCAACCTATCATGCAGGAACCATTAAAGATGTCTCCGCCTCAGGCAACAACGGAAGCTCACGTGTCTCGTCTATTGGACTCACCGAGGAAGCCTACAGCAGTGGTTATACGTGAGTTTGCGCTAGGTGACAAGAACCACGAGTCTGAGTTAAGCAAAATGAAACCGTGTGAAGCCGAAGCCTTGAAACCAGCATCGGACAGGAACAAGTCGGTGAAGGATCTCCTAGCTGATTTCGAGCGCAAGTCTCAGCAGGTGCAACAGCAGGAACACGACAAACAACAGAAGGAGATGAAGCATCGTGGAGTGTTCAGTGATACGGAGACGCTATTGTACGGTAGTGATGTGGATCAACCGGGTAAGAGTTGTGACGAGGAAGGGTCCGAGCATATTGTACCAAGGTACAAGCAGCAACTTGAGGAGAAGTCTCGTGACATTCACGGTACGAATGAAGCTGAGAAACCTAACAGAGATTTCTCGAAAATGCATCCTCATGAGATCGATGTTGACGAGACCATGAATCCAGCCTTTACGAGACTGAGCGTGACAGAGTCTCTGGTAACGCACGGAGATAGATTGTCAGGTGAAAGCGATGACACGAGTCCATCGCCAAAGCAGACAGAGGATCCAAACATGGAGGAGCACTACATGCCGATGACACCTCGAAAATCAATCCTAGACCCAAACAGTGAAGAGCGACCAATGCCGAAGATGATGGAAAGCCTGTTCGCCGGTCTACGAGAAGAAAGTTCATATGTGGAGATGACCCAAAACGGTACGACTCGATCTCTCCTAGCTCCAGACGGCATGAAAAACGATTACAATGACTACTCAACCATGGAAAATCAGCACTACGAGTTCGTCTGCGTGGCAGATAATAAGATGGAGCCGGTATACATGGAGGTCTGTCAGCTGATGGAGAAAGAAGAGAATAATGCAGCGGTGATGCAAAGTTCGTCGCAAAAGAAGGATGCTACTGAACCTCAGAATTCTAGAGGTGATCTACCTGATATTCTGACAGCGCTGAGGTCGGACAGTTCTGACGCAGATGACGAATCGTCAAAGGATCTGGACTCGATCGACGCGCCTAGACATCCACGCTTTAGTCTCTCGGATACGTTTCGACCGGCGTCGTATTACTTGGGAGCTAGTCAGACGCTGATCGCGGAGCTTCACGACTCATCGGACAGCGAGTTGGTATCCCCGCCACCTATTCCTACGTCACCGCCGCCAATGGAAGATCTCGACTCGTTGGAGATGCAGGATTCGCTAGAAATAAAAAAGATATGCCCACAAGTAGCGTTGTCACGAGATTATAATAGTCAACGTGATTCGCCTAAGTCGTGGAACAAACCCGCTGCGCAGGTAGAGGTGCGCAGGTCACCGTCACGGTTTTCCGAGACGGCGATGAGTTCGACTTTCCACGACAGTCGTATATCCCTAGAAAGCGCTTCAGGTAGCGACTGCGTAGAACTGAGAAACCCGGAGGAGGAAGCTAGACACCGAAAACTGAAGCGGCGACCAGTCAGCGATGACATGTGCGAAGTCCTCGATAGTTTGGACGAGTTAGAATCTCTCGGCAGTCGGTTCGATGGGACGAGTATTGACCTAGATCAGTACCTCGAGGAGCTGCAGTCCAGAGACGCCTTCAACGTTGATCTCTACGCCAAGGACCTCAGCTACAACAGCATCTACGGCCTGAACGAGAACATGCTCGTCGCGGATAAGTTACAAAAGTCGACATACCCGGATATGGGTAAAGCATCTGTTACGAGAGAATCTAATAGCAGCCTGGATCAACCTTATAGGTACGGTACCAAGAGTAAAACAAGCTCGGCAAGTAGTTTACCGTCGATGAGAGTAAGCGAGGTACCGCCCACTACTAGTCATCAGCACTCGCAGTCGTTTACCGGTGATGCACATTACGAGAACGTCACTAGTTTCTCGCCATTGCGTGGCTCGCCTGCGGTCGTCATGACAGGTCCAGAAAAGGAAGTAGCGCAGCATCATGATCACGTGTATAGACCAATTCAGAAAACTGGTCAGTCGCCGCTGACAACTGGTGGAGGCTCGCACAGTCGAGATTCCAGTTACTCCTTCGTCTCCGCCACTCCGTCGGTTTCTAATTACTCTACCCAAAGACCGCCAAGTGCCCAGTCTTCGGTGGTACATTCACCTGTAGCTATGGTCCAGTCAACAAATTCATACATTGAGCAGCGGACGTCGCAACAACAGCAGCAGTACCATTCGAGATCTGCGAGCCAGGACTCGGCACGATATTCTCTATCGCCTAACCACCGATCTTCGTCCAGTCAAGACTCCAGCCAGTACCCACCCTCTACGTCGACGGTTATACGAGCAGCATCAACGAATCCTATGTCTCAAGGCGACCAAAGTGGCGCACCCTATTACTACTCGGACCTTCAGGGCGTCAACATAAATACAGACTCTCATCAACGGAACGACGGACATCATCATCCCAGACCGACGATAGCGCATACGTCAAGACTGCCGCAGTTGAATAACCAGAGAGGAGACGCCACAGGGCTAAATAAGAGGAACGATATTGGTAGAATGGTGAATCCGATATCGAGACAGATGCCCCGACAGATACAGGTAGATGACATCGACGAGGCAAGACGGATCGCCGCTGAATTGAGAAAGACTACTTGTCAACTGTTGGCTGAGGATAAGGCAGCGCTGGTAGATCGCAAAAATTTCTATGAATCGGATACGCTAAGAAGAGTGAAGTCAACGGAACCATTACAAGATGTATCACCGACTGACTTAAATGCAAGGAATCTCTATCCGCACGGGCTCAGGGATAAGTCCGGGAGTCAGGCGCAGCTGAACGTCGATAACAACAGTAGCAATGACTTTCCGAGTATGGCGCCGACTTCACACAGACGATCACGATCCCTCGAAGGTTTACTAGACGACGTTGGACTTCAGAACCTCGTCGATCAGAGAAACCGAGCGAATAGACAGCAAGCCGTAGTCCTGGCGCAACAGGCGCAGCCACAACAAGAACCACAAAACTCGAACCGTCTAACCGGCAATGTTAGAACTATCAACGTCAACAACAGTTTCGACGGGGAGGATCCTTGGGAACAGGATAGCCTATGGCGGGAGAGCCTCAGGAGAGTCAGCTTACGGCACGCAAGATCTCTCGATAACCTGGACGGTCCGAACTCGGCCCAGGCAAGAAACGCAGCTGAAGCAAACAGAGCACGAGCAAAGATAACTCGAGGCGTGACGTACGTGAACGACAGCATGGCCAACTCGGTGGAACGACCTAGGATCAAGCGCCGAAGCGATGAGAATGACGTCAACGACAATAGCAACGCGTCTAACGCATCTCAGAACAATATCGAGGACGACGACGCGTACGAAAGTTTGGCGATGGACCGAATCGGCGCGGGTGGCTACATCTGGGACCCTGAAAATGAGGCCTACCGCAAACCTGATGCCAATTTCGATACAACCACTACGAGCACAACCAGTCGGCATTTTTTAGGGGAAGGCAACCCTGCCCCGGCACGCGAGCCCCACCACCGACAATCGCCGCAACATCAGCAGCAGCAGCAGCAGCAACAACAAGCACAGCAGTCGAGCAGCAACAGCAACAGCTTCGAGCTCGACCGGGAGAAGCTGCGTCAGTGGGACCTGCTGTCGAGCGCTTGCTTGCTCCAGGAACAGCAGCGTACCTCGATGGCGGAGGCGCCACCATCATCACTCCAGTCGGGTCGAGGGTTGCCCCCTACAGCCGCAACAGTGCAGTTAGCAGCAGTTACAGGCTGCGTGAACGTCGCAGGCGCTTCGTCGCCGAGGCCGCCGCAGCAGCAGCAGCAGCAACAACAGCATCCGAATGTCACGACGACGATGTCGAAAGCGACGAACGACGGGGACGAGGAGGTGGCGCAGGTGAAGAAGCTAGTAGCGGCGACTGGACGTAGCAACGGCGCAGGTGAGTGGCTCTACCGGACTGGTGCTGGGCTCGGGTACAAGAAGTGAAAGGGAGAAAGAAAGAAAGAGCCATTAAACGTCGCTGTTGTCGTCCTCGTCATCGTCGTCG
Source organism: Torymus texanus (assembly GCA_036873485.1). Classification (NCBI taxonomy): domain Eukaryota; kingdom Metazoa; phylum Arthropoda; class Insecta; order Hymenoptera; family Torymidae; genus Torymus; species Torymus texanus. The sequence continues at coordinate 2,567,769 of JAYJLV010000032.1, read as the reverse complement.
TCTTTCTGATTGAATGCACGCACGCACGCTACTGCTACGCTTCTTACCTCCCACCTCTATGTCCTCTTCTGGACAATACACAGATGTCCTATGAGGCTGAGTGAAGAGGAGAGATTGACAACGCAACCAAAGTAAATAGACACCGTCGAGCGATCGAAAAACCTTTCGTTATATATATATTTTTCTTTTTTCTTTTTGTTTCTTTTTAAAATTTATACACGCTTTCTCACGACTTTATAGTTCACGTGCGATCATTGTAACTGTTTGATTAATTTTTTTATCATAACGTTCTGTGAATAATTGGACAGTGCTAGAACCTTTTTGAGAAACTGTGTGCTTGTTATGATTAAACATTTTTTACAATCGAGTAGATAAATGAATAATTACTATTACAAGTGCGTAAATGTATGAAATTCAATTATAACGCAAACCAAAACTTTTAGATATTGAATTCCTTTACAAAGTGCATAAAAACGTTATATTCATATAATCGTCTTACAATGACACACAGATCAAAGCAAAAATTAGCGTTGTCCCCGATAGCAAAGCACAATCGGCTTCACAGAAAAATTAGTACTGTCCAGTTATACCCGTAGCTAGCGCACGCACGCAGCTTACTCTCATCTCGTGTATATACACAATTCCGCCTTTGTATTGACGCGTCTTTATGTTTTGTTTACCTTTATCGCGCGCACGCTCGTCCATGCTAACGAAACTCTGTAAGCAAGAAAAAAAGACGTATGCAACGTTCTATTTTGTAATCTCTTATTGTTATAGATCGTCCCAGGTCACATAGTTACACGCGCGTGCTCGCGTTTATCCAACTTGCAGCGGGACATCGTGTTTTCCAATTTTGTCTGTCTCACTCTTTTATTCCGGGTCGCGGGTCATCGCTGAATACATAAGCGATCTCTTTATGGACGGCTCTATTTTTTCTAACTTTGTCTAATCACTTTGTTGATGACGATATATATACACATATTTGACGGTAGTTGCGTTGCGAGTTGGAAAGACGACGATGGCCTGGGCGCTGCGTTTTGACGTGTGTGCGTGTGTATGTGCGTATATTTATAATATATATATATGAGTGTACGTGTGCAAATCTGGCTAAGATGTAGACGTTAACGACAGTAAAAGTACTGGACGTTTGTCCGTTTTTAACGATCGACGAGGTACAAAGAAAACCCTTGCATTTATTTTTAAACGCTGAACAAGAACTCTTAACCATTACGTGATGTAAATATCTATTATTGTCGTATATTTCTCATAACTCTTTGGTCCCGCTTTAAATATATACTTAATAAAGATGAAAAAGAAAAAGAATGAAAGAGAGAATCTAGACACGCTAAGAATCACCGCGGCATGAAAGCCTAACGAGGATTCCATTAGTCACGGCGTCTTGGAAAATTAACTCTCGATCTCGCGCGCACGCGCAATTACGACGACGGGCAGAGATTTTTCCCCCCCGACTGAATGCTTTAGGATTTCCCCCTCGCGGAAGCAATAAAACTTTTTTCCGCGCGTGTTTCAAATTAAACTTGGCCGTCACGCAAGGGCTTTTAATGATAAGGGAGGGACGCACGCGTCGAGGGTTAAACGTATGGAGAGACGTACGCGCACACATGCTATGTGTATGTGCTTGCGGTTGAAATGAGGACTGATGGATTCCAAATAAGTCGTTTGGGTTTTAAAAATTTTGAAAGACTTGTACCAAAAAATGCGTTTGTATTTTAGCTAATGAAAATTATTGACCTTTGATTCTTAGGATTTTAAGCGAGTAAGATTATTCGAATTTCTGTGTAAAAGAAATTTTTCATTAGAAAAATTATTTTTTTTTTAGAAATATTTTATTTGGAACATTATTATAATTATTTTTATTATTTTATACTGTTGTTGTACTTACTACTATTTGTGTACTGTTGAGATGTATGAACATTTTTTATTATACCTTTCACGCAGTTACAAAGAAACGAAGAGTAAGAGCTATATAGTATTTATTATAAGATGTAAAAGCATATATATAGACATATATATAGTTTATTTAGTTACACTGTTTTACAAGAGAAACTGTTAAAAGAATGTTATGATAATGGCAGCTTTTAAGTTATACAATCAATATTTAACTAACTCTATCCTGTACAGCTAAATAGTAGTATCAGTTCCTAAATAAGAGAGCACTAACATACACAACGAACAGCGCGACTGATATTAGTTTTATTCTTTACTTCGTTTTTTATTATTTTCAATCCTCCATTTGACCATATATATGTATAATTCTAACGAACAAAGTATCTGTATAAGAATGAGAAGAGAAAAGAACATATATTTTGTATTCGATGCTAGCACTGCAACTCTTTAACTTTTAAGATTGTACATAGATGTCAGTATTAATTCGTTCGACAAGGTTTTGAAAAACCTCTCGGCACAAGCGTAATCTTTTTTCATTTTACTATTCAGTCAATCAACTTTAGACTATGATAACTTTACGACAACGAAGACTTTCGCCAAGAGAATAAATTCGAACGCACTATCCTCTACATATACTTCCCTCGCTTCTCGTGCGGGAAAGAAATATTATTGTCTCCGTAAAAATTGATTCGAAAAGCGCCGCGTGCAAAGCGCAGCTCGGATCATAAACATTGGCACGAATAAAGATTGCGACACAAGCGTACGCGAACGCGATTTAGAGGCCAATAAACTTGTTAGCATACGAGCCTGTGCGTTTGAATTCCTTCTCTCGATGCTGAAAAGTCGATCGCGAAGTCGCCGATGATTCACAGTTAAAATTCGACGATCTAGTACTTAGAACAGCGAAAAATGTATGCAAAATTATCATGACTGTATTGTATGACAATACATAAACAAATTTTTTTTACATATGAAATGAGCAACACCTTTTTATTTTCCTTCTCTTTTTATTTCTCGATTTATAAAAATTATATTCTACAATAATTATTAATAATATAGAATAATTAATTTATTAGTGAACAAATGTTTGATTATATTCATTGATCGTTGAAAAAAATTTCATTCAGAAAAAAATAATAGTTTTCATAGAGCGTAATTAAAATTAATTTTAAATTTATTAAAAACTGTAGATATTATATGAATATACAATTTGCAGAATGTAGCTTCATTACTAATTTTTTCCGCTTTTTGCTAGTATAGGTTGGATACACTTTTTTTTATTAATAGAGACCTATAATTAGTTAGATTTAAAAAGATCGGTAAGAAAACTACTACTACTACTATTACAAAATCTACATAAATACTCGCTATCCCTATTTCATTTGAAGCGTCAGACAAAAAAATACGTTTATTCAGCGCATCAATAGAAACCACGAATGACGCACACCTGTATATACAGTTACTTCGTCCCTTAGACGCATCTCACGTGCTCGCCTATACAAAACTGTTAATTTCGTCACAAAATTCCAGGCTCAAATATCTCTCTTTTACTGCGTCTTCGCTGCATATAAAACAACTAGAATCCAAGACGTTTCTTTTTTTTTCTCCTACACCCAATAAAAGACATACGCGCGCATCCGTGTGTGTGTGTGTGTGCATATATGAGCCATTTCACGTCAACTGTTGCAGGTCAAAATTTTAAAATAGCTTAAAATTTGTTTACTAGTTCCAAATTAGCCCCAGAATATAAATATAAAATTTTAGAGCAAAATATTTAGTTGTTCTAAAGTTAGAATTTTTTTAAAATACAAGAATTTTGAGTTTTTTGAAAATTTGTCATTTTTTATGATTTTTTAACTCTAAGACTTGAAACTTTTTGTATACAAAAAGTATACAAAATATGAATAGTATATAATTCTTACATTATATGGGAAAAAGTTTACAAATTCCAAGAAAAATTGTTGAAAATTTTTTTTTATTAATACAATTTTTTTGGTATTAATATTTTGAAATACAATATTCAAACTGTCAAAAAAGTGAATACGACATGATTGATTTCACTCAAAAAAGGCTAAAAGATTTCTTAAAATGTTATCTTTCAAATAGCACCATCCCGAAAATATTTGACGATCACTGAAAAAAGTTATGTGCAATTAAAGCTGTAGAAACAGTGAAAATAGTGCTTTTTGAGCTATTTCAAAATTTTGACCTGCAACAGTTGACGTGAAATGGCTCATATATATAATGACGTTTGCTCTAAACCTGTTCCCGTGCGCGCGCGCGCCCACTAGTAGGTATGAGTTTGTATACCGTTTTTCTCGTGTTCGTTCACCCCGCGCGGAAATCAGAACTGCTGCATCGTACTACTCTACTATACGACATACGTGTAAATGTAAACATGTTTGGGGCTATGGTTGTATAGATCAAACGCAAGGAAGTAGCGGAGGAAGCGGAAATTAAAATTTTGAGACGACGAGAAATCGAAGCCTTTTGAACGTTTCTTTTTGATGTCTGTTAGTTTATGCGCTGGCATGGATTTGTTTGTTTTTTTAAGCATTAGAACGGAGTTCATGAGTTTGAAAGGTGGGAATTTATAAGTACGAGTTTTTCAGCTTTTCTATGATCTTTTTATGAATTTTTATTTTTTTGCATAGATTTTAGAGTAGCATTATTTGTAGATGTAGAACTGTTAAGCCTTGTTAGATTTATTCAGTATTTACAGTAGTTTTGGTTTGAAACAGTATAAATTAAGTGCCGATTAAATGTATGTGACACACATGCTCGAATGAGGAAGGACACGTAAGTAAATTCATCTCAACATAAATAAATCCATCATAACACAAATAAATCTAGATTGATGATTTATTACGTAAAATTGTCAATCTGTAATATTCAGAAATCTAATTGATTTAGTGCGCAGGGGCTCTATCGAGGTAAGCGATGACGGTCACTAAACTGTCGAAGTAACCATTTTCCTTTCAATTATTTCAACT
>JAYJLV010000032.1:2529159-2545409 GCA_036873485.1 Torymus texanus | reverse complement strand
TAGTAAACAATTCCGGGACGTCCCGGAAATAACAGCACGTCCTGGAAATAACGTAAATATACAGGGTTGCCGTCTCGGAAAACACGCTTAATACACTTTATAATGTATATACGTGATGCATATACGCGGGAATAGTCGAGAAGAGAAAGAAAGATGATAAAACAATAGATGGAACCTTTGCTTGTCATAATATAAGAATCGCGTGCATTTTCGCAAAATAGAATATTCATATGCTCTCTTCTCTTTTTCACGTATTATCGACTGTTCGGGAAGAAGCGCATTTCTGCTGTGCTACTGCTGCTGGAAAACACTTGCACCGGTTGCTGTATGCAGCTTATCATCGGCTATTCGCCATGGTTCATCAGACGCGAGTTCGCGTATGTTATTATTATCGACAAAAGATTGAATAACGAACATAACAATTCCAACGCGGCTGCTTTGTACAGTATATATACAGCTGCTGATGCGCAAAAATGAAAGATGCGGGTTCGGATGTATTTTAAAAAAAATGCAGTTATAGTTGTTATTATGTTCCAAATATTCCCCTACCGCCCTATAGCTACTATATGTATACGCACGTACGCACGCATGCACGTATATCAGCTTTTATCTCTGCAGGATAGGGTGTTTATGAATAGCCGTGGTTGATAAGTGAAGTCGCGCGCATGCGCGCGTTAGTGTCGAAATATACATATATATATATGTATGTATATATGTATGTATATGTAGATGTTGAATCGGATGTCGTATATATATCATTGGTATGGTTTTGATATGAAAATTGGCGATTTAAAATGCATAAATAGAGCGATAAGGGCGCGAAGCGAGTATGTGTGTGTATATATATATATATATATATAAGCTAATTTTCGTGTTTGCGAAAAAAAACGTAATGAATGATGATGAGAAGGCATATGAGGTCCGATAAGATTGATTAATGTGCATTAGTGTTGAAACTATTAGGTTTTTTTCTTTAATTTGTTGAGATTAGCGCGGTATCGAAAGAATACCGAAGCGAAAGCTTTAAAGTATAGGGCGTATTATATCGGTAGGTCGTGCAAGATAAGGTTGTGGCCGGGGGTGTTTAGAAAAAAAGGTGATATTCGTTCGATGCAACTTTTTAATAAATTTATAATTACCGAAGATTTCAGTTGGGGAAAAGTGACAATAATAATAATTAATAGATGATAATATATATACAGACAGCGCGATATAACGCGTCATGCTGCAGAAAAATTTCGTCAGATTGAAATGAATAGAAGTATCGTTAGACGATAAAAGTGTTACGAAATGACAACAAAATTTAAAAACATTGTCTATCTTTGTAAAGTGCCATTTGGATATTGAGTAATTCCGTGGCGAGGATGAACAAAATTAAACTATTCAAACCAACATCTTCATCGGTTTATCTAAAAGTTATAATAACGTATTTTTTTTCTGCGCAATGACAGATCATCAAGATCCGTCAGCTCTTAATACTACAATATCTTGATTACAGAATGCGTACATTAAAAACACCTCATCAATCGATAAAAATTGTTCACTCCTCCGAGCGTAGCCATAAAAACTCGTTTATTCGTCGACGAGTAAATAACGATATATCAACTAAATAAATAAATTTTCTTTTTCCAGCCAACCTTAGGCGTTGCAACATCGGATTCAGCTATGCTCTACGTAATCCTCAGTCCTGTCGGTTCATACTTCAAAGGTCAAGTTGCTGATCGAGGTATCTCGTTGCTCGCCGATCCGCGTTACACACGTGCCTGGCCTGGCGGCTGCGGTGACCGCAAAATGGGCAGCAATTACGCGCCGACAATCCACGTGCAGAAAGAGGCTATCGAGAAAGGACTGCAACAGGTACTCTGGCTTTACGGTGAAGATAATCAGCTGACCGAAGTCGGCACCATGAATATATTCATGTTTTGCATCAATGAGAACGGAGGTGAGTTTGCGCTATGTATATATATTATGTATTTCTAGAATAGCGCGTAATGGTGTATATGCGAATTGAACTTGCGCCTCGGATGTATTAATTATTTCCCTCGCTCTATTTAGCAGTTATCTTGTTTGTTACAAAGAGTCGATCCGTTGGTTTTGTTAATCTTCGCGAAAAGCGTGTGCTTCTCGTCTGTGTGAGAAGAGAAGTCGTAAAAAAAATATATATATATATTTTTATTGTTGTTTTCTTGAACTTTGTTACAGAGAAAGAACTAGTCACACCGCCGCTAAACGGCCTCATTCTGCCAGGGATAACGAGGAATTCCATTCTGTCCATTGCCCGTGAGTGGAATCAGTTCAAAGTGTCCGAGAGAAAAATCACAATGGGAGAGGTCTGCCATCTGCTATCGGAAAACAGAGTAAGTAGGGAAAAGAGAATTGCGTTTTCCACACTGCTCTGGAAGATTAAATTAATATTTCTGAATCAATCAATATCGTTGCTTGCATCAATCATAACGCGTTATCAATATGACACAATAAATAATGTCCTTGAATCTCGCGAATAAAACGTCGGCATACGAAAGTACTTGCTTTGATGATGATAATTACAATATAGCTCCGATAGAGCTAATAAGTTGTGACTAACAGTTGGAATAAAATTACTTTTTTTTTAATAAAAATTTACAGTATCGTGGTTTTTCTCCAATTCTCAAAAACTTGATTATTCAGCAAAACAGTCAAGATTTACTAATACGAAGAAAGCTGCAATAGATCCTAACTTCTTAAAGCAGTAATCAGTTAACTTTGGAAAGTTTTAAAGACGATTTGAAAAATAGACAAAAAAAACTAGAGAAAAGGAGCTTTTATTTGCTTTTTTAAAAATTAAAAAATGTTAATTCTTTTTTAAGTTATTATCGAAAGTGCACCAAAAAATTTGTAGGCAGTCGAACAGTCAATTTGAAGGATTAAACAGTGCATTTTCGAAGTCCAATTTTGAACTTTTATAACTTTGTAAGGGACTAACATTTTTTCATTCTTAAAAAAGCGTCTGAAAGCTCGATTTTCTAAATCTATTTCCTATTTTTTAAAATGATATTTAAGACTTTCCAAAGTTAATTTGTTACCGCTTTAAAAAAGTTTTTTGTCTAGAATTACAGTTTTATAAGCGTTAGGGTCTAATATTGCAGCTTTCTTCAGATTTCTATATCTAAAATAATTATTCTCTTCTAGTTAGCATAACATAAGTAATTTCAAAGTAATAAATAAAATCGTTTTTAATCATAACAAACGTGACGTGTAACAATGTCTTTACTTTCGCAGATGCTCGAGATTTTTGGCGCCGGCACAGCCTGTATTGTCAGTCCGGTCTCGCACATCGAGTACATGAACCAGCCTCTGTACATACCAACAACGGATCATGCCGATCCAATTTTCAGGGCGTTCCGCAAGCACCTTATGGATATCCAGTACGGTTACGTCGATCACCCATGGGCATACCCAATTGATTAATTTTACTTAACGCAGCGTACAAGCTCTTAAAACGCTGCGTATGACGTTCTTTTGAAATCACAGAAGCTATTTGACACCGCTTTAAGGATTACATTTTCTCACGACTTCGTGCGGAGTGGTTCCTACGAGTGCCATGAGCTTATTAACTATTTTTCTGTAATTTATTTATAAAACATATAGTTTTTTAATTTGGAAAAGATCAGAAGCCGACGATATACCAAGGCAGAATTGGTAACCACCGTCGCGTGTCTTCTGTGGCTCCGCGTAACGCGAGAGTCCCCCCGCCATGTGTGTATATAGTCATTTTGAATCGATGCAATTGTGTGTGTATATATATAGATAGAGAGAAAGGAATGAATTCGGTACATCTCGGTTCGATGCAATCAAAGGACGTAAAGAAATATTGTATTTATAAGTTAGGACAGCCGCTTTCCGGTGTATTATATATGTTTCGACGCAGACTCTTGCGCATGTGCAATAGTCAACACTCACTGTGATTTTAGATTCACTACATGTTTTTTTCGTAATAGAATAGCTTTTTAAATTTAAATGATCAGTACTGCAATTATATGATACAGTTTATTGATATGATAGTATGAAAGCATAAGGTCACGTTAAAGCGTTAGAATATATTTAAGAACTCGATCGGTTTGAGACTTTGTTATTTTGTGTTGTGTTTAGATTTTTTTAAAGTAACTTGAACATTTTAGCGCCGCTGATTTTATAAAAACCATTTTGTACAAATATACAAACAAAAGTTTGATACTATATATATATATATATATATATATAGTTTGTTAAAAATTTTAAATAGTATCTTTGTTGAAACAAAAGAAAGATGTATAAATTGCTAAATAAATTATTTTGTTTCATATTTCAAGTTTATAAATGTTTTCAATATAAACCTTTCCTTATTCTAAAAATATTAATATAATGTGTACATTGAACATGCATTTTTTCAAAAAGTGTCCTAATTTAACATTAACAATTTCGTCGTAAAACTGGATCATCACAATTCATAATAGATTCATAATAGAATGAGTCACATACTTTCATAAACTTTCAATTTCAAATTCGTTTTCTCATTCTTTGACTTCTACGCTAACTATACAATGGATGACTAAGTCTCCTCTCTGGTGTTTTAGATCCATTTACGTATCTACTTATTAAAGATGTTATTACACAATTTGCATAGGGTTTCCACATAAAACACTTTTGTTTTAGTTTATGTTTACATTACGACGGTTTATTCATATATAAATGTAATCAATATAATTAGCAGTGATAGTCAATGCATGCTGTGAATGTGCTTTAGTTGATTGCTAAGTAAATTCCAATGATTTCATGAATGTAGAGCTAGGCTATATAGTCATTTGACATTGTGTATAGGACTTCCGCAAAATGAACAATGGAATTTTATCGTTGAATGTATATATAGGCTGATTGGTAGCTCTTTTATGCATAATCAAGGAATATTTTTGAATTTATTGTGTTTTGCGATAGACAACGTAGAACTCTCCCCAACGTTAACTTTGGATGACCCGTCGATCTCTGCTAGAAAAATTAGTTATTCTACAATTGATCATACAATTAGTAAATGCAATTCGAAAGTTGTAGATATATTCTATAATCTATATGTATATATTTATGACATGCGCGAAAAACGTGCGTAATTTCGTGCAACTTTTAATTATGATCTACTATAATGTAATTAAGCAAAAAATGAAATGCTATAAATAAAATATGCTATATTTTATTGTTACATTCATATTAAATTAATTAAGTATTACTATTTTTTTTATAAAAAATCAAATTAAAAATTTCAAAGATAAAGACAGATCGATATTTTCTATTTTTAACAAGATAATTAATCTCTTTAATAAAAATTAAAATTTACATTCACAAAAACTACTGATAACGAAGTCTAACTAGAAATTTAAAAAAAATGATCAAAACTTTTAATCTTACGAAATATATAATGGTCTCAAATAATTATGTATGATCTAAATTTTATTAATCTTCAACAATCCACGTCCTATCAACCGTTCTATATTATTCCTCTCCTTCACATCACCTGTTCGCCTAACCGAAAATATTCTCTCCAGTTGCATCAAAAGAATCATTCTGGTACACGCGCAAAAATCCATGATTACCACGTGAATCTAGATGACCTTGACGGGGACGACACGTGAAGAGGTCACATCACGCGTTCTCTGGTCCCACATGCGCGCGCTCTCAGCGCTACTCTTTCGCTATACCTATATACGCCAGCTTGCAGAGATCGAGCTTCTGCTCGTGTGAACGACGTCTCGCCGCGGGTGCTTGTACGACGACGTATACGTCGGTCGGCCGCGAAAATGGCGTACGTGATGAGGTGCGGGGTCGGCTTCTTCGTGGCTAACCACGCGAAACGCGCGGTGCCACGCACCCTGCTACCACCTAAGTACAAGAGACAATGCTTCCACACGAGCTGGGTTCTCGACGGTGAGTTTTTTCAGTTGTTGGAGAGATTTTTTTGGAGCAGAGTTTTGGGGGGATATGGAGAGGTTAGGTTGGACTGATGGATTTACCCTTAAAAAGTCGGCTCTATGTCCTTTTTCTCACCTTTTTCGCGTTTCTTAAATTAGATTTTTCGAGGGTTCACCGATTTGACAGGTCAACGGGACCTCGGGGCAGGAGGTTTGGTTGTCGAGTTGTGGTTTGTTAGTTATGCAACGTTGTATATATGAAAAAGAGACATAAACTGTCAAATGAAGTCAACAATTTTTTTTGATATAATAAAGATGTTAATGTTGAAATAAGTATGCATAGGCAGTTAGAGCTTTAAATATTTCAAATATGCAGATGTAAGAAAATACACCTCACAGTGTTATTTGATTTTATCTTTCTTACTATTTTTATATAATATGTATATTTATTTTGAATAGATGCTTGGTTATTTTAAGAATATGTGAGATATTGACAAAGTTAATACTTTGTTGACATTAATTAGATTTTTTTAACTATCTAATACAAGTCATATTATTTGATAGTAATTTAGTATACACAGATTAATTTTGCAACTTAAAATATTATTGTATATAACATAAACTTAATTGTTAAAGATTGAGGTAGACTATAGTTTTGCTGATAAATTTATTAGTTCTCATAATAATATTAGATTAAATCTAATATCATTTATCATTTATATTATATTAAGATCTAATTTATGACAGAATTTATTTAAAATTTTGTATTAATTCTGTCAATAATTTGTTCAATTTATAGTAAAAGGCAAAGAGCTGTTGATGCCAGCTCTCTCACCGACTATGGAAAATGGTGTAATCGTAAAGTGGTTGAAAAAGGAAGGTGAAGCTATTGCTCCAGGAGATGCTATTGCAGATATTCAAACTGATAAAGCTGTTATGACATTGGAATTTGATGATGAAAGTGTTCTTGCTAAAATTGTTGTAAGTAATAATGATTTTTATTTATTTCTATTTATATTGAATCACTGCATTAAAAACATTCTACTTTACCCTACTTTTATATTAATAATAAATAAATTCTACAAGGTTGCCGAAGGGAAAAATGCAAAAGTTGGACAGTTAATCGCCCTCACTGTTGAAGCTGATGAGGACTGGAAATCAGTTGAAATGCCTGATGGAGCATCTGCACCAGCTGCTAGTGCACCAGCAGCTTCTACACCTGCACCTGCAGCAGCAGCAGCTGCTGGACCTATTGCAGAACCGCCAGCTGGACAGTATGTATATATATCTACTAATGTTTTTAGCAACCACTTAGAATTAATTTTTTAATTGTAGTAATTTTAATTTTGATGATTTTAATAATTTTTAAATTCAGTATTACAAAAACAAACTTACATATTTGTTAAAATCGACAGGACAAACGTTGCTATGCCATCTCTTTCACCAACAATGTCCACTGGAACAATTGTCAAGTGGCTAAAGAAAGAAGGTGATTCCATTGAAGCTGGTGATGCCATAGCAGACATTCAAACTGACAAAGCTGTTATGACATTTGAAATGGAAGAAGAGGGTACTTTAGTTAAAATTTTGGTAAGAATGGTATTTTAATAAACCATAACTTTTCAAAAACAATGTATTATTAAATTATCATATTTTGTTTAAGGCTCCTGAAGGAAGTCAAGCAGAAGTTGGAGATCTGATTGCTGTTATTGTTGAAAAAGATTTTGACCTTTCAAAAATGGTGGTTCCCACAGTACTGAAAAAAAGTGCAGTAGCAGCTGCCGCTGCAGCTCCGGCTGCGGCTGCACCCAGTGCAGCAGCACCTGCTGCTGCTACAGGAACCAGAGATAAAACACCACCAAGTGGACAGTAAGTTATCTCATAAAAACCTATTTTTAATAATTTCTTATTCGAGAGAAACTAATTTTTAATTTAATACAAAAATTAAATGTATATTAATATTTAATTCTATGCAACATCAAATACAAGATGTTTTTTGGATGCAAATAAATTTAAATGTAAGATTAAAAGAACATTCTAAGGCACATTCCTTACGTTTTAATTTTGTAGGGTATATGGATTGGCAGTGAAAAGGTTACTGGAAGAATATGGTCTAAGTTCAGGATCCATCAAAGGTACTGGTCGTCCGAATCGTCTTCTAAAAGAGGATGTAATTGCTCATATTAAGTCGAATAACGTGCAAAAAGTCGCACCTAAGACTGGTAAATTCATAATAGATTTTTTTTTTTTAAATTATTTGAAACATTTGATTTGTTTATATCACACGTTTAAAACATCTCATTTTTTATAGTATCGGCACCGAGTGTTGATGGTTCAAAGGCACCATCAGTAAAAACTCCAGATTCTGGTCCTGTTGCGTGGTCGGGCGGTCCATCCACATTCACAGATGGTGCTGTATCGAATATACGAGCCGTTATCGCCAAACGTCTCGGTGAATCGAAGGTATGTTTATACGTGCCAAATTCGAAGTTATTAAAGCAATTTTTGCAGTACTTGAAGTAATCTATGATTAATTCGTTTTTAGAGTCAAATTCCCCATTCCTATGCCAGTATTGAAATTGGTATTGACAAACTTAACGAAATTCGTAACAAATTACGAGCAGATAACGTAAAGGTTTCTGTAAACGATTTTATTATCAAAGCTGTGGCTCATGCATTGTTAGAATGTCCCGAAGTCAACGCACTATACCAAAATGGACAGGTAATCGAAATACGTATTTAATAATAATAATCATTGATTGGAAAAACTTTATATTTATTATTTTAAAAATTTTAGAAAATTCCTCAAACGAAAGTAGATGTTTCCGTTGCGGTATCCACACCAACAGGTCTTATAACACCTATTGTGTTCAATGCTTCTTCGAAAGGATTAAGCGAAATTTCGAATGATGTTAAAACATTGGCTGGTAAAGCTCGAGAAGGGAAACTCCAGCCGCAAGAATTCCAAGGAGGAACCTTCACGTACGTTTATTTCAGTTTTTAAAGTAACTAAAACGTAAGATTAAAAGTCTAAAATCTATTGACCGTCTATACAAAATAGTATATATCTGAACATATTATTACATAAAAAATATCTGATAAAATTTTTAATTTATTTTAACTGCACCAAGATCTATTACTACTGCAAACTAACTTTTACGAAGAAAAATGCAAAATTACGTTATCGTATTATCAAATAAAGCTTCAGTACATAACAAGTTGCAGTTGATAATTATAACGTATTTTTATTTCGTAGTTATTTATTTACTATCTCATCATAAGTATTACGTCAAATAAACATTATTCACTAATCATAATTTCCTTTTAGGATTTCCAATCTTGGAATGTTTGGCATCAGGGATTTCAGTGCCATTATCAACCCACCTCAGACGGCCATTCTCGCCATAGGAACTGGTCGCGAGATTCTCGGTACTTTTTCAAACTTCCCATTACGATAAATAAAATCATACGTTAACGATCTAATATTGATTTACTAAGTAAAACTTTACTCGTTTTTTTAGATGTATCTCTGAAGAAGGCCACCAAGATGACTGTAACGCTGTCCTACGACAGGAGAGCGATCGACGAGGATCAAGCTGGCGAGTTCCTCGCTGTCTTGCAGGCGATGCTGCAGGACCCGTCGTTCCTTGCCGTCGGGCGAGCTCAATCGCTAAGACAGCAACAACAAGAATGACATAAGGGTGAGTTGGACTTCGTCAAACTGTCATTAATGTCAGTGTGTAAGCAGAAAAACTAAGAGATTTTTTATAATTGTAAAATTATCGTTGTGGCGTGAATCATTAGTGACTCATGATTTTTTTATTTGAAAATATTTAGAGTTTAAAGATTTTTAATCATGATCACTCAATGTCAACGATTGTCTTATATTTAGTTTGAATTACTTTACGTGATTGTATTTTGTATATTTGTGTTTAAAATAATTTTACGATATAATTAGAATGAAAAACTAATTCAAAATATTTATTTTAGAGAAGCCTTTGTGCAATATCTTGTAAAACTGCCTCGCAATTTCAATCGATTGTACAAAGGAAATAAACACGTCAGGGCTTATAGAAAACTCGAAAGCCTATGGCGATTCGAAGCTTTTTACCATTAGACGACAAATCAGTGCGAAAAACGAGTGTGACTTGGCCACGACATGCCGAGCATAAATCGATCTCCATTTCATCGTAGTCTCGAAGGGTTGCGTTTACATGCTGACGATCGCAAGACACTAAAAAAGAAATCGAGGTCGGCTTATAAATTAGGCCATGGCCGTCGCAAACTCCTCGAGAGCCAAAGAGAAAAGAAGAAGTCTAAGGGTACAAAAGGTGTACGAACTCGTTGATAAGTGAAAAAATAATTATTATTAAAATGGCAAGACGTTCGATGGATTGTTGTTACACCTAATTTTATTTACACCACGATTTGAGAGAATGTTTAATTTAATCATATAATATAACACGCGAACGTTACAGTCATTCAGTATTGTACGTATGTTATTAGGAAAATTAGATCAAATTATGAATTCGATAATATTTATATTATGTAAATGCTACATTATCTAAGAAACGGAAAAAAAAGCTGTCGGTATAGAGTATCGATCGCCGGGGCGATGTAGTGTCGAGAGTCAAGGATCCATCATGTAAATAAAGTATTTATTGTTCACAATTTTTAGTGTTTGAAATTCCTTTTGCATGTGTCATGGTAAGAGGATGAAGAGAAAAAACGATTTCTTTTTATTTGATAAAAGTGAATATTATTCATAAATTGTCTTAAATATACATTTTATATACATTATACTATTCGCTTTATAGTAGTATATGGTTCAAATATCATTGAGCAATTACATACTCTTTAGGCACATTACAAAGAATAATTCTCGCGGATGACAAGTACATACATAAATTTGTATAAAATTTGGTAAATTCATATGAAAGATTTTCTTTCAAAACTCATATAAAAATTAGCGCATTATACGCTTAGTCCTCTGTACCTTTTAATAATACTTCTTTAATACGTCTGTTACAATGCTCAAAATTGAAATCTCACATGTGGAAATACGCTTCACATATCTTTTATGCCATTTGATCAAATAATTGACTTTAAAAAAGCGCACTTATTTGCAAATTGTGTTTTAGCCACAATTTGGTACATTGTATTGGTATAAATTTTTTAAATAAGTACGGCACTTTAATTTCAACGACAAAACTATATAAACTTCATTCTTTTGAAATGCATTATCTTAAAAAGTACTACTGTTATTATAAATCTTATTAAATTGCACATTTTTCAGACTTGTCTTTGGGAATGCAAAACATTCTCAAAAAATTACTTTTAAGAACGATATTGTCCGGAATTTATGATTAAAGGGGACCTTTCTGTAAACACAGTAATATAATTTAAAATAGTTTTTAGAAAACTCTTAAAACACATTTGAATGTATAAAAATCAAGCATAATAAATTTCATTTACATTGAATAAAAATTATAGATACCCTTTTATCAAAAGAATGTAGTATTGTGGAATGAACAAACATGATAGTAAACTGAAGTACAATATTTAAGATCATTGAAAACGTTTTTGGAAATATACCTAACACTGGAAAATCTTACTTTTAACTGACATGATTCAGTAAGCTTTATGTAAAATCTTTTGTGCAGCGCGTATTAATGGACTCAAAGTAGAAAGTTCTGCACAGTTTTCAAGGAAGGGATGAGCTAGTAATTCTTCAGCAGATGCTCTGTCATCAACTTCAACAGCTAGACACCTTTCCAGGAAGTTTTGGAATTTAGCACTGAGGGTATCCCAGCTGGGTATTTGGGGTTTACCAATAGCTGCTATTAAATATAAAGCCCTCAATGGAGTTTCTTTCATATATGGAGGTTCACCTTCAATCATTTCAATGGCCATTATACCTAGAGACCAAATGTCAACTTTCTTTCCATATTGTTTTCTTGTAACAACTTCTGGTGCCATCCAATAAGGAGTTCCCACAACTGTCTGCCGCTTCTCATCACCCACAATATTTGCACAAAATCCAAAATCTGTTACTTTCACGGTACCATTCATGCCTAAGAGAACATTGTCTGATTTTATATCTCTATGAATAATGCCTTTACAATGCAAGAAGTTTATTGCATTAAGAACTTCACGACATACAGCAGCAATTTGTGCTTCTTTCATCACAGTTTCAGTCACAACATCAGTTAAAGGACCACCTTCTAATAATTCCATTACTACCCACAGATGATCATCGACTAGATAAGAGCTTAAGAAATTCACCAAATTTGGATGACAGAATTCCTTTAAGACTTTGATTTCTGTTAGCATAAGTTCTTTTTTAGGTTGCTTTGATAGGTCAATATCCTTAATTGCCACTTTTTGATTATTTGATAAGTCAGTAGCTAAAAACACTTTGCCAGAAGAGCCAGCTCCAACTTCTTTCATTTTTTCAAATCTCAGCTGTGGATCATCAGTTTGACAGATATTCTGAAGTTCTTCATAAACTTCTACGTCACTTAAGGTGGGAAGGGAACTGTTAGTTTTTCTTCGCAAAACTGGAGTTTCTTCTTCTTCAACTTCTTGCTGCAAAACAGTGGTTTCTGTGGTCTGCCTGTTACCATTGCTGTCCTCGGGCAATTTATCATAATCATCCAGTTGACAGTTGTTGAGATCTTCAAGAATTTCCGTAAGTGATTTTTCTTTGCGCTCCACATACTTCCTGGGTGCTGGCTTTGGAGGATTCTTAATTTTTGGAGGGAGAGCTGGTTTTGGTGGCTTTTTGACCTTTGGAGGAAGATCTGGTGGTAACCTTTGCACTTGACTGTCTGTAGAACTAGCTGACGTTGAGCCATCAGAGTCTCTTTGAGCTTTGCATTTCTTAGCTAAAATCTTATCTATTTCCAGAGACTCTTCCTCAATGACATCCTCTGTAACAAAAGGTTTGAACACTTCCTCTTGTGGTGTAGGTTTCTTCTTTATAGAATAATTATAAAACTTGATAGCCTGTAAAGCTGCCGCTGGATGTTCATCCTGCTCCGATTTGGTGATCTGTGTATTGAGCAATCGCATCCAAGAATCAGGCAGACCCTCCAGCTGGCCGGTCTCAGCATTCTTGATTACATGAAACTGATGCGACACATTGGTTGGCAGACCAATCTCCCCAACTGTATCAGTAGTAACCGAACTGTGATGCTTCTTCTTCTGGAAGAACTTAACAATATTCAGACTCATCTTTGTACAATTTAGCAAGCACTCACTCGACTCTGTCTCCTAATAAAGGATCTCAAAAAATATGTATTTATCTTTATATCCCAATAAACACCCACTCTCTTTCGTTTATCTACCTTGACTTATGTACACATATGAAAAAAAGGAGTCACTCTTTCTCTCTCACTCTTTCACTATCTGGAAAAATATACACGACTCCTATCCCTCTAGTGTGGCTCGTTTACAGCAAAAAGCCAATATCGTCATCATCGTCATCATCGTCGTCGTCTTCGTCCTCATCCTCAGCGGACTTCTTTCACCGTTGTGCTACTACGCCCTGCTGTAGCTGTTGCCGCAGCAGCATGCACAGTGTACTCATTGTGCGCGCTTCATATGCGCTATGAGCACTGCCTGCACGGCTCTCTTGTACGTGTATTTTCTTCCAGTCAGTCAATCAGTCTCTCTCGCTCCGCCGCGAGCAGGAGGCCTACAAAGAGAACAGAAAAAAAATATAACGCCCAAATACAAAGAGACAAGGCGCATGCACACTCTCACTTCTTACTGCACTCGCACTGAGGCTGTCTCGCTCTCTCTAGCACGTATGCACGCACACGTTCACACTGACACACACTCGAACCACAATGTCCTTTAAGGTTAGGTCGTGAGAATAAATCGACTTGACTTTCTAGTATCCCTTGACGGGAAGTGCACTGGTATATAAGTAGCTATTGCCAGAGTTACACTCTCGCCCTCTTACCTTTTTCTTATCAGCAATAATCGTCGTCCGTGAGCTGTTGTTGCAGTGGTTCGACACTCGCTATTAAAAGGAAAATGACGACGATGGAACAACGACGTCGGTGATCGGTTCGTGTATATTATCGTGTATGTGATAGCATGTGGATGTGTGTGTGTGTGTGCTGCTCACTCGCTATAGCTCGCTCGCTACCTCGCTAAGTAGCATGGCCTGCATGGCTGCATGGACGACGTTTGTTCGCACCGAGCACGGCCGAGGACGGACGGAATGACGCCGAGGGTTGGGTTAGTATGTTGTATTGCACGAGCAAGAGAGAGAAACAGAAAGAGAGCGAAAGAGAATAAAGAGAGAGAGAGAGAGAGAGAGAGATCCACTGGAAATCACGTTCGTTTAAAGTCATTTGCTGATTTATCTCGTAATTTACTTGTACGCTTCTATATACACCACATGATGCTTCATTCTTACACTTATACTTGGAGTATTATATATATGTGTGTGTGTGTTTCGTCGAGTTAGCCATCAGTTTTTCGGCAGAAGACGGCCGAACCGATGATGATGTAAGCGCGTAAATCGATCGGGTTTATGTGGTATCGAGAAAAGAATGCGCCCGAGCGACGATTGTTATCGGTTATCAGCGCGGTGTTAATTAGCGCCTTTTTCATCAAATACTATATAAAGCTTATATCCACGCGAACGCGTTTTATCCTCCTATGATTTCATTCCTGGGCCTATGTATTTATCCCGCTCGATCTTTTGTAATACCGATTCGTAATACAGCTTCAATTACTCATATCCCACTTAAATATATATTCATATAATATTCTTGGGTTTCGAAGTGACAAATTTACAACAATAGCGCGTGCGTGTGTGTGTGTGTGTGTGTGTATATATATATATATATATATATATATATATATTATAACGAACGTGTGCACGATTTCTAAGCAAGTAAAATCGACTTGCCTGCAGTGTGTGAATGTGTATGCACAGCAGTGCAGCTCTTCCTCCCGGAAGAACGTGAATCGGCATTCGAATTCGATTTATATATATATATATATATATATATATATAAACCGTCGTATGTATTTATTTTTTCGATTCCTGCACGCGTTGCCATATGTACATTAATTAAGTAATAGTGTTCGAAAAACATTGGGTAAAATAGAAAGCAGATAAATAAAGAATATAAACAATAGAGAAAGTACATACCGCGAAAGAAAATATTAATTATTAACATATAATATTTATGAATTTAAACTCAATTACGATTCGGTGATCAATTCAACAAAAAGATTTCCGCTTTTGTTATATTTCTTCAAGTATTTTTTATATTATTCTCCATTATATATGTTATATAATATTATAGGTAAAATAGTATGAGAAACTCGTATATGAATACACATACGTCTATATACACACTACGTAAATAAGGAACTGCACCATACACCCCATAAATAAGCTGTACTGTAGTGTGCCCCCATGCTATATACTGTACTGTCATTTACTACTTCCCCTAAATTTCATCTTGATTTCATTAAACTAATAATAAGCCCAACAGCGTAAGTATCCAGGTATGTACTCACGCAAAGAATGTCTCATCGGATCAACACTCCCAAAGTCCTAAACTCGCAATAATAGGATCGAACTCGGCGTCGTGCGGAATCGAATTTCGAAATGCCATTGCATATAACAAGAGCTTCCAATTAATTTAATTGGCTCTACCCCTGATGATCCCACACCATCTAGTCTCTAAAAACACTTTCTCTGATTATTTTCATCTATTAAATATGCATAAAACAGCAAACACGAAGTTTCCGTACGTGAAAGAAGCATTAAAGATTGTTGTAAAATAATTTATATTAATTACAATAATAAAATAAAAGGGTATTTTGTAGAGAAAACTTGACTATTTGGTGGCCGATTTTTTGATCGTCTACCACAATTGGAATTTTTGTCTACGAAATTCACTTTTATTTTATTAAAGTAGTTAATTAAAGGTTTTTTACAATAATCTTTGATGCTTGTTTCTTGTGCAAAAACTCTATTTTTGTTGTTTTAGGGATATGAAATAGATGAAAATAATAAAAAAAAGTGTTTTTAGAGACTAGATGGCGACACCTGCAAGAACGTGATTGGTGGTTTGCTATTTCGCAGGCGAAATTGGCACTCGTCAGACGTTAGATCGCCACTTGTCGATTGTTCAAATAAACGGCAAAATTTGATAAAGCGAAGGCCTAAAAATTATATCATTAAAATAATTTCTTCCTACACTGAGGTAAAGTCCGTAGGTTTTATAAGGTTTTGTAGGAGTATGTGAACTATTGCGCCTCTTATTAGGTGTTAAGTAGTACTTTATGCCCGCTAGCTGA
>JAYJLV010000032.1:2495797-2520645 GCA_036873485.1 Torymus texanus | reverse complement strand
TGAAATCGAAAAATTCGAGCATAAAGTGATTAGAATTACAAATATAAAACAGAGAATTACACACAAACCACTCCCTTGTTCTTTATTGAAATAGAATCTAAAGAAAATAACAAGCAAATTTATTAAATAAATAACTTATTAAATTTAATTGTAAGTTTTGAACCTCCACGTAAAAAAGGGACATTTCTCAATGCATGAAGTGTCAAGACTATGGACATACTAAGAATTATTGTCAAATATACACAAAGTCATCTCACATCTCTCTGTCCAATTAAAAGAAGAATTCAGGAAGTAAAATGTGTCAACTGCAACGGCAACCACCCTGCCAGCTACAAAGTGAGACAGATGCATAGTGAGAAAGCAGTTGCAACAGAAACTCTTCCCAACATTAAGAGCAAAGCGTTTAGATGTAAATTTAAATTCGCATCAAAATCAAATTCAAAGTAATAACGTTAAAACAAACGTCACCTATACGCAAGCAGTTAGCGGCAATGTAAACAACGCACTGGAAGAATCAAAACAAACCCAGGTACAAACGTACTCATCAATAACAAAAAATAGTCGCTTGGAAGGAATGATGATTCAACTTATGAATAGAATGGATACAATGTTAAACCTTCTCACCACGCTAATAAACAGAATAAAATGAGTAAAAAACTCAAAATTTCAATGTGGAACGCTAACGGCTTAGCTCAAAGAAGCTTAGAATTAAAAACTTTTATAAATAATCAGGATATTGATATAATGTTAGTTTCAGAAACACCCCACATAGCACGGAAGCTTTCGTAAGAAAGTTCCATGGAAGCTTCCAGCGAAAAGTTTACGGAAACTTCCAGGAAGCTGAGTGTAACTGTCAAAAAGATTACATTGGAAGATTACGAAGTAAGAGTCCAGATAGATTCCTGGAAGGTTACAGAGGAAGTTTTGAATACTAGACTATGAAATCTTTCGTGGAGGCTTTACGGAAGCTCTTAAGAAGATTCCATGGAAGCTTACAGAAAATGGTTACTAGAAACTTTTGTAGAAGGTTCTTGGAAACTAATATGAAGCTTCCAGGAAGACTAAAAGTTAATTTCCACAGAAAGTTTCCCTGAAACATTCAGGAAGTACTACATGGAGCTTCCGTGGGAAGTTCCGATAGAAGTTTGAGCAAAGCTTCCGTGGTAGATTCCTTAAAGCATTTTAAAAAGCTTTCTGAAAACTTTCATAAAAGGTCGCTGGAAACTTACAAGAAGCTTCAGGGAAGGGTAAATGGGAACTTGCAGGTGGAGTTTTCTAGAAGCTATCATGAAGTATTCCACAAAGCTTTTCAAAAATTTCAATGGAAATTTGAGGAAAGCTTCCATGGCAGATTTCGAAAAGCATTCCAGAAAGCCTCTTGAAATGTAATAAAACAAACTGCGTTTTTATGGTGTCAGCTTTTATGGAAGGTTCCTGGAAGCTATTAGGAAGCTTCTAGGTAAATTCAAAGTTAAATTCTTTAAAAAGCTCTTTGAAAGCTTTCCCATGGTATTTTATAAAGTTTCCTGCGGAAGTTTCAGTTGTAGTTTGAGGGAAGCTTCCGTAAGAGATTCTGGGAATAATTTCAGAAAGTTTCGTGAGATGCAACAAAGAAAATCATTTTCTTTTTGGGACGACCAGTTGAAGTGATAACTTAAATTATTGAAAGCCCAAGTTTTAATAATTGTTTCAGTTGTTATAATAATTTAACCCATGTTTTAATAATTGTTTCGATTGTTATAATAATTTACCCAAGTTTTAATAATTGTTTCAGTTGCTATAACAATTTAACGATTTCAAACATTTAATTTATAATCGTGTAAAATCAACTAGAAATAAATGCTTTGTTTAGGTTGAATTCATTCTGGGATACTATTTAAATTTTTTAGACTTAAATACACTTTTTAGAAAAATACATTTTGGTTAAAAACATTATTTTTCCTTGCTAAAAATTGACAAGGGAATAAAGGGCCTAAATACTTATCAAACCATATATGTATACACTTCATACGAAAAAACTATATGAAAATTCCACAGTATACAATATACAATACTAATCACCCAGATGATAAAGCACCTGGAGGTACAGCTCTAATAATAAAAAACCAGATTGAACACTATGAGATCGCAAAAACCTGCAAAGATTATATACAAGCTACAAATGTTACGGTTGAGGACAAAAAAGGGACCTATTACTTTTTCGGCAATATACTATCCACCAAAATTCTCTATCAGTGCAGAGAAGACCTGTATGACATCCGAAACAACTGTATGACTGTTCTAAAAAATGTATTAAAATTTATTCATCCTTCTATACAAATTAAACACAAGAATGTATTGAAATCAATTTATTGTAGTCAAGTACCCATAAGTTAACTTCACTAACATAATACAACCTTATTGCGTGTAAAATTACATTTTACGCTCACAATGATATTACGCATTTTTGGGGGATAAGAGAAGTCTAGAGCTACCCTAGCAGGGGTGGTCCGCCATTCTCCCATACATACTTGACGGGCCCGAAGTTTTGCAGTTCAAGGCGTATAAACATGGTCATTTTAATATAAATATTCAGTCGTTTGCATTACTTAACTATCGATAATTGATTTCACAATTTTCGTTTGTTTGATTTGCAGTAAACAATTTGAATATAACTTACTTAGATATAATTCGTTCAGCATATTATTAACAACATACTATTTCTTCTATAGTCATGAAAAAAATTAATTCAATTTGTAGAGAGGTCTTATTGAATATATGAGATTAGGAGAGAGGAGAGAGAAGAGAGAGAGAGAAACGGAAGGGAGAGAGGGAGATAGATTACACAGAAAAACGTCTATACTTGCCTTATTTTATACTTTTATAGAAAGTTTTCTATTAACGATATTATTAACAACATACTATTTCTTGTACAATCATGAAAAAAATTATTTCAATTTGTAGAGAGGTCATATTGAATAGATGAGATTAGGAGAGAGAAGAGAGAGAATGAGAAAGCGAGAGAAAAAGAGGGGGGAAGTGAGTAGATTATATATAGATTACTATAAAATAAGATCGTATAGTCAAACACGAAGAATACTATATGTTGTATAGTTTTTATGTGGATATTTGTGTGAAAATACTATGAAATCTCACATGAGATTTTTGAGATTTCAATTACCGTCTCATGAAATTTTATACATAGTCATATCAATGCACGTTGCGCGCGCTTCACTTTTTTCATAGAAATTTCATTACTGTACTTACTTTTTATTAACATTATCTTCGAAAAAGCATAATATATTATTTATACTAAATATAATAACAGATTTGAATTCTATATTTGAGGTTATATATAGGAAACAAATCGGAACAGCATTTATTTTGTAATTAAATTATTAAATACAAAATTTTAATCAATTGAGATATATTGAATAATTTAATGATTATTTTATTGATTTACTAAAATGCACATATAAATCATTTAATTAATTTCTATATCAAAATATTCATTTTATATCAGAGAACATTTTGAATTTTGACCCATTCAGACCGGATATTGTACCATCAACCAATCGCATTGCTTCTTTAAATGCTTCGCAACATCCTGTCATCACTTTTTTAAGAGAGGAGGATGATATAACTTCTTCAAGCGGATATCATATTTTTTTATCGGTGTTCTATAAGTAGTACTATAATGATCTATAAGTAAATTTAATTTTGAACTGTACTAGAAAAAGCATAAAAGTATCTACTTTTCCGCTTTCAAATTTTGAATTAGCTATCTTTGCTCTTTGTTATACAACTAAAAATGTATTAAAAAATACAAGATTAAACTATACGATTAAAATTTCTATCTCGCTAAATTATTAACATTAAGATTTTTAGGGTATCATAATTCCGAGAAAAAAATTAGAAATTTGAAAAAATCGCTTTTCGTTGTTACAAGATAACCGGAGTAAAAAATATGTAATCGCTTTGATATTTTATGGAACGGTATGATGTATATCTATTGCCTAAATTTGTTGGAGATTAGAAGTTGGCTTACTTTGAATATTGTGGAAAGGAGTTTAAGAGTTGTCGGTACTCCCGCTGATTTTCTCGTTCTTTTTTCCTTGTTTTTGTTGCAGATCCGTTCAGTAACTTTATTCAAAATTTATAAAAAGACCGAGGAAAAGACGCTAGCTTAGGCCGATGCTTTGGCGTACACTAAAACACCCAAGCAGCCGTTTTATTTTAGATGGGCACTAACAATAATATTGAGACAACCCCATCATATTGGCTGACTTGTAGTAGTGTTATTCGCAAGGTTGATTCTAAAATTCCTCCTGAGAGTCAACTTATGAAATTATTTAAAATACAGGCTTAGTATAACTGACCATGCGTAAAACCTAATTTGTAAGCGATTTAAAAAGAAAGTATAATATTAAACGTTATATTAAATATATTTGAGATCATTTTTAAGGAAATAAAAGATTAGATCACAAATTTTCTTCAAGTTGATATCTATTTTTATTTTTCAAGATAGCTTTTCAAAATTGTATATAGATATTTTAGATACACTTAAGAAGTTATAAAATAAATATAACTTCTAAAAATTGCTTTCAATATTGTTTACTGGAATATGGCACATACATATACGTTATACGCCACATTCATATACGCGCACCGCTCATATGCTTACGAGTATACCTAGTTATCTGTGCTGCAGTCTGCAGTGCTGACTGCTGCGCATGTAGTTTCGTAGTTTTGTCTCGCGTGACGCACCGATCCGCGTCTCGCTCGCGCCATCGCGCGCACACTCGGCGACGATACCTACTTACCCTCCGATACTTATACTTATATACATGAACGTAATCGATATAGTGAATTTTCGATAATCTGATTCTGCAACTCTGCACTCTGCAGAACCATGGCCAAACATGGCTTTCGCGTTTCTGCTACCGCATGAGGTCCCGATTCCCGAATAAAAACAAAGGGCTAAATCGCCAAGTGTAACCGCGGCGCGCGACTGCGCGCCAGAGCACGAGCACGAGGGAGACACAGGGAGAGGGGAGCGAGAAAGAGAGAGAAAGAGCTAGAGAGACGGAGGCATAGTGAAAAGAGCGACGAGACGACTTTGAGAGAACAGAGAAGAGGAGCCGTAATCCAACGGTGTCGAGGAATAAAAAACAATAAGCGAGGACGACGAGGTAGCTCGACGTTCTCACCGACGGCCACAAGACGGCGAGGAGAAGGAGAAGAGAGGCTCGGGGCGAGGAGAACCTGCCGTCGCCGCGGCCAACAGCACCGCCAAGCAGAAGTATTAGGACGATTACTCGAGTATGATCGAAACGCGAGTATGCCGCTGTTTGTTTCTGGTAACGCTCCTGGCTGCGGTCACGCAAATTCAGCCGTCCCTGCACGGCCACAACAACGGTGAGTCGCCACTTTTCGCATTATTGTTATTATTATTCCCCTGGCTCTCTTGCTCTGCTCGCGCGCGCGGACTCTCCGAGCTTCTCGATGTGCGCTCCCCTTATCCAGCCGCTCGGTGCTCGTGTCCCCAGGTGATTACGTGCGCTGCGCAACCGTCCCGAGCTCCCTTTCGGCTCACTCTAATGATTTTCCCACAAGCTTCACCGTCCCTCTCCTCTTGCACCCGATATGCCCTCGAAGGCGAGTCCGCACCGCGAAGGTCATACCGCGTGCAACTGCCTCTTGCAGCGGCTAGACAACTCACTCCCCACACCTATTACAGCCAGAAATCGATTGCTTTCGATTTTTCCGCTTTTAAAATAGAAAACCAATCGCCTGTCACTTAGCATTCTCAAATCACCTGGGCCATCAGTCCTCTACTTGTTGTCGTTGCAACATCTTTTCACATAGTTCTCTTGCCCTGTGCAATTACAATGATTTTTCGCTAAACAAGGGAGCCAAAAGACAAGAGAGATGTGCTACTATTATTTCTTCTGAGCTATGTCGATGAATGTTGTTGTTCTTGTGCTTTCAGCGTTTGTCCAGGATGACAGCGATGTACAGTACCTTTTGGACAGCATACCCATTTCAATGCACAAGGTGAGAACTTCATGCAACTGTTGTTGAACTTGACAGGATATTTGAGACAAAAAAATATATCATTATATTTTCAATTTTAAAATAATCGAAGTTTGTAAAATTCAAACATTTTTTTATGATTTAGAAGATTGTTGACGTATCCTAAACAAATATATTAGAAATAAAACTAAAATTTATTTTAGTCATTAGATTTTGAAGGATTAAAAATAAAATATTTATTCTCTAATTACATAAGCAAAATATTGATGAAAAAATAAAACTGTAACTAATTTTACTATTTTTTATATGTTACTTATTATTTTATCAACATTAAATTCAGCATGTGTATAATATTATTCTTTTTATATTTTAGGGCTTTGCTAGTTCAGTGCATGGGGCTGGGTAAGCAAAATACTTATACCCATAATGGTGAGTGGAAATAGGAAAGCATTAGAAATATTATTTTTTAATGTTCAGATTGCTTTACTTCAAATAACTTTATACTACCAAAAATATTCTGCTCTACTTTAATCATTGTAAAAATCTTTAACAAAATGTGTTGCAATGCCTTATTAAATTTATATAATTTAAAATTCATTACAAAACATTTAAACATTGCAAAAATATGACATTGAAATATATACAATTAAAGAAAATATAAGAAGCTAATATATTAAAGCCTGATTATTAAATCAAGTCAAGAAATATTTGCAATGTTTAATTCAAATATTCTTCACTAGATACTGCAATCTGCTTTTCTTTAAATCTTTCCTATTTTCAGTCTTATAAGCATTACTTTTGAAATACTATTAATAATTTTCCTTGTCATTTTTCAATACGTGTTTACTTTTTAACAGGGATTCTATGTCAGAAGAAAGTGTACAAGACTCTCTTTCTCATATTGAATTTGAGCCAAATATTTTGGATTTTAAAGAAAGGTAGTATATAGTCATATAATTTTATTCAAAGTTATAAAAAATATTGTTTGATACTAATTATAAATATATCTATATTAGACAACTTGGTGTACCTCATCAAGAAACTGTAACACTGTTTAATAGAGATGATAATCGAACGATTCATCTGTCTTCAATTTCTGGAAATACACAGCATTTTCACTCATCTTTTTTTCAAGACAAAGTAAGTTTTAGATTTTAATATGTGAATTTTCATTAAGCATTGGGAAAAATGAATTTTCGAACTTGAATCTACAAAATTATCAACAGGTTGATCAGTAATATAAAAATTTGATGATTTCTATGAGGTGTTAATAATTACAAATTTTTTCATTTTTAAAACTTTTCAATATGATATGAATGTATTTTAAAGACTGTTTATGAATTAAAAAAAAAAAATAGTTGTGTCGACATATGGCTTGTGTATCTTTTGGGAAAAAAAATTCATGACCACATGTAGTTCGTGTAAAGCTCAACCTGTTGATATCATAATTAACTTATAATCATAAGGAATTTTCATAATGGTTTAAAATTTTAATAAATTTGTAAAATTTTCTAGGTGATTCCTCCTCTAGGAAACACAACATTTAATGTTGTATTTTTAGGCCGAGAAGAGGGAGAAATTGATAGTTATCTCTTCATACATACTTCAGATGGGACAATGAAATATCAAGTAAGTATCTTTTGAGCTTCATTTTAATTAATTGTAAATGATTTACTGGATATTAAGAATGAATGTTTTTCTAGGTAAAAGGTATAAGTGTAAGCAGCCCTTATCGATTGCGGCCTGTAGTAGGTGTTAAATTGCCTATAAATGCATCATTTACACCATTAATATACATGCATAATCCTCATTCTGATCCTATGCAGGTACTTCATTTTTTTTATGATTATAATTTAGAGTATAAATTTTAATTTTATACAAAATGATAATTTATTAATTTCTTATAATAGGTGGTAGAAGTATACAGTAGTGGGAGAGAATTTCAATTGGAACTACCTTCTGGGGAAGTTGAAGGCCCTCGTGAACTATGGGAAATTCCTCCCTACCAAACTAAACCTGTAATAAGGTTACACTTCAATGCTTACACTGAAAAAAATCATACTGCTTATATTAGGTAAGAGTTATTATATTTACTTTTTTATAGAAGTAGGTACTAGGTAGATAGTTAGCCATTTGAATATAACTAGTAGATACAAAAAAATATTGGTCACAGTAAGCAATGAAAGACTTTTTATTAATTTAATGAATTACATAGATTCAAGGTTAACAATAGTGCTGAAGTACTGATTGTGGCTGTGGAGATAGAAGTAAGTAGTGGAGCTGGTCTTCATTGGGGTGGCAGTTCTGGAGTTGTGAACTTTGGCATGGGAGGATCTCATCAACCACCAATTCGTTATCAAATAGCTTTAAAAAATTCAGCAAAAAAGCCTGTCAAGGTTCAGGTAAGGTTATTAATGAATGGATTGTTTATTCTTTTAGAGAAAAAATGTCTCAGAGAAACGAATAAAAAAAACATAGAAGAAAATTATTTGAAGCTTACAAATATCTTCAAGCTAAGTCTTTTTTATTAATTTTTTTGAGGATCCTCCTTTTCATAGGATAAATAACTGTAAGATTTATATTTTTATTAATATATAAAATTTTTAGAATATTATTAGTACACCAACATCAAAAGCATTAAAGATTAATTTTGAACCTATTGTGATACCAGGAGATACAGAAATTCCAATTGCAGTAGGGACACTAGTGTATGATTGTAAGAAATATATTTTTTATCAACTAACCCATATTATCATTAATCCTAATACTTATACGTTTTATTTTTTAAAGGGAAAGCTGGACTAGACTTGAAGCATTTTAAAGGAAAGTTAATGATTAAAGGTATTGGGCCTGGTGGCTCTAGTCAAAAACTTGCAATACCGTGGATAGCAGAAGTTTTACAAGGTGGTCTTGAAGTAAATACTTCTGCTGCTCATTATTGCTCACCGCATTCCAGTCAACCAAGAAATTTCAGTGTTGTTAATAAGTTCAAACTGCCCTTAGCTATTACCAATGTTTCTCTACCTTTTGAGGCTGCACCTCTCTTTACTGTAATTTACAATTTTTTTATTCCATCTATAATCTTTTAATTTTTATTGAAATTTCTTTTATTATCACAGATAAGTAATTTTGTTCCAAAGGTTTTAAAATCTGGTCAAAAGGATAACATATTTACGTTATCATTAACCCAAGATCGAAAACATGAAAGCTTGCAGTTAGAGTCATCAATATTGATACACTCAAACGTTTCAACTACAGAAGTTCCACTATTAAGTTATAATGGTAAACTGCGAAAAATAATACCAGGTGAAAGGGAAACAGATAAAGGTACAATGAATTTTGGTACTGTCAGTAGTGGCACAGAAAATGAAGGAATATTTGCTCTGGAAAATCAGAATCCAGTTAGTATAGAACTACATGGTTGGGGTGTCAATATGCCTGGAGCAGTTTTAGAATTGATGGGTTGCCAAAGTGGACCCACTGATTTATTTAATAAAGGAATTCGAAATATAACTGCTTGTAGTGTTACAGGAAACGTAAGATTAAAAAATTATGCTTGTTTCAAATAAAAATAAATATATCTATTAACATATTTTTTATTACAAAATCTAGCAAAGTATAAAACCAGGCTATTTGGCAATTTTTAAAATTAAAGTTAAAACTCCATATGTTGAAGAGGACACTATAGTTGGTGATGTCTTTGTTAGAACAACATATGAAAGATTAACTGTTCCAGTTTACATGAGAGTAGCACACGGAAAAATATCCATGAAGAAACTTACATTTACAGATTGCTTTCCTGTAAGTATAGCATTACATGTCAATTAAATAATCTAGATAATTTTATAAATTCGTTATCCAGAAATGTAAAAACCAACATTAACATGTTTTATCAATATAGATTTTCTATTTATTTGTTAATAATATCTTAGGGTTCAATTTGTTCACAACAAGTAAAAGTACATTCAACATTTTCGAGATCCATGGAAGTAACTTTTATAGCTCCAGTGCACAAAGATGAAAGAGTAAAATACATTCCTTTGGAACGAACTTCATATCCTGTTATTTCCAAGGGTGATAATCATATTGGCTCTATTGTAATAGACCCATCTATTACATGTAAACAGCATTGTTACCTTGGTTTATCTTTAAACAGTAGTGGTACGATTTCCATCAATATAATTCAAATGCTTTAATAATATAATATAATTAATATTTAATATTATCTTTTATTAAAAAGTTCATTAATAATAAATTTTAGTTGGAAGCCAATGGTTAAATACGTTAAGCTTACCTTCACATACACGTGATTCGGATTTAAATCTATTAAATACTCGTTACGCGCGCTATTTAAATACAACAAGTGGTGGTTCATGGGACAACATAACAATGCAGTTAGATACTAGCGAAGTTCGTGGACACAAATTTTCTGTTAATATGAAGCCCTATTGGCCAAGTCTTTTGGCTGGTATTTACAATACAAAAAATAAAAGTCTCTTATCATTTCCACTGACGCAAGTTGGAAACATTTCGTACAAAACTATAACATTGCACAATCCAACATTAAATCCATTGATAATTCACTTAGTAATGGATTGGAGCTATCCTCAGGGGATGAGATTATTCCATTCATTACCTACGAAGTAAGAACATGATAATTATTATTAGTATAGTACATTGTTTACTTCAAATCTCTTTAAAAGATCTTTTATATTTATTTTTAGCTTCTTTTTTCTATTTTTAGTGCCTTTATCTTTAATTATAGTTTATTAAATATGTTGACAGTAATAATTACAATTATTTTTTCTAGGTTTAAATCTTCATGTTTAGAGTGTCCGAATACTGTACATGGAGAATTTAAATTAGATGATACCTTTAATGAAAGAGACTTATTTGAACAGGAATGGGGCATTGGTACTGCACCTCATTCACTTCCTTTAGTTCTTGAACCAAATAAGACAAAGACGGTGCGACTTTCGTATTCGCCATCATCGGCTGCATCATCATCCGCACTTTTATATATAAGGTAGTATAAAATTAAAAACTATAGAATAGTAGATATTGAGTTAATCTATTTTAAATGCAAATTTCATATTTTAGAAACAATATGACTATTTTGGAAGTATTGCGACTTGTAGGACGAGGAGCTCATGCACAGTTTAAATTTGGCAATCGTAAACCAGGCTCTACAAGTCCATTATTGTTTGAACTTACCGAAAAGCATCTTAAAGATTGTGAAAGTAATTACAAAATTTTATCTTTAAACTTAAATCATTATTTCGTCAGTTTAGAGGGATAAGATTATATTGTGGCCATGTGTTCAAAATTTTCTATGAAGAAGTTCTATCTAAGGTATAAATTCTTCAATCAAAATTTAGTTGGCCAGACAGTTCAGTTGAAAACTTCAAAAAGGTGGATACTTTTTGAAATTATCAATGAGTGCAGATAAAGAAAAGTATATTCATTATATAGCACAATTATTCCAATGAAATTTCGAATGGTCGAATTCTAATATCTCTAATTAAAAAACTATTTAAAACATCCCAACCATTCACTAAAAATAGTTGATTTTCGCTTATTACTAAACAGGATTTATTTCATACAAAAGTTGTAGATCTAACAAAACAAAACTGTACGAAACATAATAGATTATAATATAGAATTAATATTTTATAAAGAAACTAAGTTGTTATGTTCATTAAAATATAAAACTTGTAATACAATATAATATTATTATTCGCGATGTAAATTTTTTCATAATGGCAAAAATATAGGTGATGTAAAATACCAACATAATTTTAGAATGTCTATATTTTTTGTAAACACTAAGAGAATTACTCAAAAACTTTTTAACCATAGTATTTACATATACGAAGGGTCTGACAGAATTATTTTTCAAAATAAACGTTCGAATATTAATTTATTGAATAATGAAATTGGATTGATTTTCGGTGTCACATGGCCTTAAGTAGTAGAGGTTGTACCTTATATGTGAATACGAAGTTTTTACAGAAAAAGCTAGGAATCAACGCGGTGAACAAAGCGAAGTTCGCAGGGGCGATATTTTCTGGATTATAAATAGTATAATTAAGTATAAATATGTGAATAAATAAAAGTGTGATGATTGAATTTTTTTAAATTAATTAAACATAACACAATACTATGCATACTTGATAAATTCAAAGATCTCGCCGTATTTATGTTCAAGGAATACTAATGAAAATAAAACATCTAAATATAAAAATTATAAAAATTGCAAACAAAATCAAATTTTACGTTACAAAATAAGATCATAAAAATTTTTAAACGAAAATTTCTAATGTATATATCCGAATCCTTCAGCACTTAAGACGTGCACCTTAATCATTTCATTCACAATACTTTTAAAGCGGTATTTCAATAGATCTATTGAATATATAAGTTTGAAATAGAAACTTAATAAATAAAGGTATATTTATATTTTTTAATTGAGTCAACTTAAATTTTGATAAAAACATTTTATATCTGAGATAGAACTTTTTCAGCCTAATAGAATCTTTTATGGTGTATCGATAAAATAGGATCTTTTTAAACGCATGACCGAGAAAGAATTAATCATGAGAATCTGTATTTAATGCTATGCGTTCATGAATGATATTTTTACAATTATGAGTGAAAGAAAGTCTATTATCGTTGAAATTAACAATATAAACGTAATAGTACATAAATACTTTATTTTAAGCGTTAATATTATAATATTAACACGTTTACATAATTTCAGATGAACGATCTCGTAAGATTCCAATTCCTAATTTGACTGTAAAGCGTTCGTTCACGGCGCGCAATACAGGCGAGTTGCCTATAGATGTCCATGCTTTTTACATAAACGGACTAACTTGCGAGGGTTACGGTTTCAAGGTACTTAATTGTGTGCCCTTCACCCTTCAACCAAACGCTACCAAGAAGATTGAGATAGCCTTTACTCCAGATTTCACCCTCTCGCGCATTGAACGTAATCTCTTCATAGAAACCAGTTTGGGTCCTGAAAGTGATGATATTGATTACGAAAATGGCATGGTCAAGTTGAATTTGTTGACGACTGTACCAGCTCACACTTTAGAAGCTTGTGCATCGATGATCGTACGACCGAATTGGGAAGATGCACTCCAATGGGCGGCTACTGGACTCACTGTGCTCTTGCTTGTCTGTGTATTAGGTATATAAATTAAACATTATATTCTTCATTATTTATAATTTCAATCACAACATCGTTGACATCACTATTTTTATTTCATAGCTGCTGCTTTTCTTGAAGCTGATCGCATTTTAAGAGGTGCTCTCGTTAATATGTCTCGAGGAAATCCTACGCAACCACCATTGGATTTAAGATTACTTTCACATTCTTCCCCTATGCAGCAGCATTCTTTTCAGGTGAATAATCATAATCAGCATCATCACCACCACCATCATCATCATCATAGTAAAGAAAAGTATGCGGCAGCGGGAGATGACAATAACAGGACAAACAGTATCAAAGCGAGTAAAAAAGATGATACGTCGCCTGATTGGAATCTTATGAGCGTTAAACGCAATAAGGAGAAAGATGCGCATAAAGGGCTGAAGATACCAGACTGGTCACTAGAGGAGGAACGTAGATTTAGAATGGATACCGAATCCAAAGACAACGCTTCGATGAAACGGTGCGTTGCTGTTGAATCCTCGTCTCCAGACGGAGCAACGGTTAATTCTAATACAATCTCAAAAAAAAGGAGCGGAAAACGTAACCATACTCAAGAGGTTACATCAGAAAGTATATCAGGAACAACAGAGATCCAATCGGCTGACATACAAATTGTAGAAAAGAAAAATTTACATTTGACAAAATCAAGTCCAACAACGAATGGGAAGTCAAAATCTACTAAGGATGAAGCGTCCAAACTTGTCGATCACGAAATACAATTGGACGCAGCTAGCGCCTTCGTGAATACTAATACTAAAGACAGCAGTAAGTCTGAAGGAGGCAAGCGTAAGCAATCTTCTACAAGTAATAGTGGTGGTAGTGTTAATCATACCGCGTTCAGAAAATACGACGCCAATGCTAGTCAAAAAATCACACAGTATTCTGAGGAGGAAACGTCGTCTACCACGACTGAGAGTTCTATTCAGGAGGATAACAATACGTATAAGGTAATTTTATTTATTATATTATTTATATATACGATAGACTTCGAAAAGGCACTTTGGTGACGCATATTTAGTATGCAGCTTCAACGATCGTTTAGGTGATTTTTCGCTCTTAAAATAATATGTGAGAGATGATTTAAATATATTTTCAACTTCTTCAGGTCTCTATTCTAGGCAAAATATCTGCTTCGAGCAGAAATTAAACTAGTACAGTCTTACTTGAATTTTGTCTATAATCAAGCAACTTGAAAATGCCCGATCAATGACAGTAACGCTTTCTTTGACAAGTTTTCATTTGATTAATTATCCTAATTTTTACGGGCGATACATAGCTTGCGGTATTAAAAATTGAAATATTTGTTTCTAATGCTTGTACATTTAAGGTGCTTATGTCCCACGAGAGATTTTGTAGAAAATAATTTTTATTTTAGTTACATAAGATGTGATAATATGCAGGATTATAGATATTAAAGAAGTTGAACATATTTTAATAAATAGAAAATTATACAATTACAAGTACAGATACTGTTCAATAAAGTAATAGTTATACAATTTTTCGACTTTTCTAAAATTTTAATTCAATTTTAATGTTCAGAAGCTTATTTTATTCCCTAAATAACTATCTAAAATTCACGGTTGACAAATATTAAAACAATGAATTCTAGAAAATAATCATTGTTATTTAACAAAAACTGGAACCTATAAACCATTGGATTTTACTCATTCGTTATTAAATATTGATTCAAGAAACAACATAAGCTTTTGAAAATTAAAATTGAATCAAAATTTTAAAAAATTTAAATAGCTACTATACCTTATTCGCTAACGTTCAGTCGGTTAAATTTATCTTTCCTATGATTTCGAGTCTGCTAAATATTTTGTTCAAAATAAGAACAAAATTAATCAAAACCATAAGTAGTTGTTATCTAATTTCCCGAAATTGTCCTAAATCTGTCACAATAATGGATTCACTTGAATCTATAATGTAATAAGATTGTGCTTAACAAATTATTTAGTTTCAAATAAGAACACTGGAATATATAAAATTAGTATGATCAAATATACATGACCATGTTAACTCCATGTCGGTAAATACTGTTATTAACCTACGGCTATAGCGATACATTTATACTATATTAAATAAGTTCGAGTAGATGATGCCTGAGTACAGCATTAGCATGGAAGGAAAAACGTTCTTCGCGCGATGACATCGAAAGGTTAATGCTATGTAACGTTATATAATTTATTAAAGTTCCTGTAGGCGATGATGCAATCAATGAAAACCTAACTGAAAATAACTCTAAGGTCTCTCCTGTTGATGGTTGGTAGTATTAGGGAATTTGATGTTGGTGATTTGCACCACATCCCTCTTGCTGAATTATAAGTTCGATATCAGGACTGTCAGCATACTTTCTGATCCAGTAAATGCATCGTTATTACATTAAGGTCCTCTTCTTTTCTATAATCCGGCTCTTCCTAAACTACAAATGTCTGGTGTCTGAGCTTACGACGGAGCTTACTCGGAGAGCACGGCCACATGTCAATACTAGCCTTGTAGAAACGGTACTCGTTTGTAACACCCCCCCCCCCTCCCGCAGTCTATGTGACATGCTGGTTCGTGTCCTTTACCACGCGTGTATACACAAACTACATACGTACAACACAATGAATTACATTTGACGTATGAGTAAACAAAATATGTATGAGTAAATGACAATACTACCGGATAAAACTACCCGAAAAAAAGAGCTGGTTAATTTACCTATAGTTAGTAAACTCTGAACTGATAACTTATAACTAAACTTAGTAATCAATATTTAAAAATGGTCTTAACAGACAAGGGCACCACTTTATTTATTTACAAACATCTTTAACAAAGCTCAGGTGGGTCGGATTCTACTTTTATAATCTGTAGATCCCGTCGGAAATTAGTCTCATATGGGTACACAAAGGTCGACGTTAAATAACATAAAAATTTTTAGAAAAATTAATATCACAAGATAACGAGGATTATTACTTAAGTTAACTTGCCTAGGCACTCACAAAATTAAATTAAATTTTAGTTTCTTTAAAAATCCTTATAGGCTTACAGAAATACATACACGCACACACAATTAGATTAACAAATACAAGAATAATGTATTTATTTAATTTAGACTCGTAAGAAAATTTTAGATCATTTTTAGAGTAATTTTAACCTTGTTAGAACATTTTTTATTGAGAAGCAAAAGTAAATGAGACATGAATAAATAGTACTTATTTGATACGTTGATAGTTATAAAATCTAGTAAATTTTATAAATATTGAAAGTTGTTCGGAAAATATGTGTCTCTCTGTACACCATCATGTGGAGGGTGAAATTCTGAACCAAAAGTTCCTTTACCATTTTTTGATATGACAAGTAATTATTAGGGGAGACCGGGGTAAACTGGACCCCCGGGCAAACCGGACCCCCCCCCCCCCCGCTATATAAAAAAATATAGTACATTTTTAAAAACTAAACTGGGCATAAAAAAGAGTAACAGAAGAAAGTAAGTTGACATAATACAAGGAAAATTTTGGTAATAAAATAAAAAATCTACAACCACTTTACGATTTTCGTCAAGTTTGATGTAACCTTTTCTATCTATAAAAAATCAGCTATCTTGTTTTTAAATTTATGAATATGCAACCCAAGTCTAGTCGTTCAATAAACCAGATTTTCATTGTCTACAGAGAAATAACCACTTTTACTAACTTATAAGGGTACCATGAATACTAAAACGCAAAAATAAAGGGGGGTCGGGTTTACCCCGGTACTTTGAAAAACTTAGATTTTTGAGAAATTAAAATATTTGCTGTATCTTATTATCAAAGAGTAAAATATTTATTATTACCAGGTTGAAAGTTGCGGTAGTAATATAGCTATTTAATGGTAAGCGACTTTTTGAATTTTGTTTCAATATAAAATAATATAGGACAAATTTCCTTAGGGGGTTCGCTTTGGCCCGGTCTCCCCGATTATTTGTTTATAATTAAGGTACCAAAATTGTTTGTTTTGAATAGGAGATGTATATCTGTATGCATAATACTACACACATACACACACGCTCACACACACACACACGCACACAATTCCTATTCAAAATAAACAATTTTGGCACATTAATTATAAACAAACTACTTGTCATATAAAAAAATGGTAAAGGAACTTTTGGTTCAAAATTTGACCCTCTACACGATTATGTACAGAGAGACATGTATTTTCCGAACAACTTGTATATAGTTTGTAAGTTCATAATAATAATCTATCTTTCTATATACACATATCTTTTTAATAATTGTACATCTGTACCTTACTTTTTTTTATTTTAGGACTGTGAAAATAATTGCGATAAGTCAGAAAAATCACAAAGAAAATCTGCTACAAAAAAATCTAAGCAACAAGCTGTTCCTACCGTGCCATCTTTAGATTATAAGGATAATTACGAAGGAGATTGCGATGATGATGATTATGACAAAGAAAAGCAGGACAATCCAAATAGGTGGAAAACGAGTACTACGCGATCTGGAAGTAAACATAATTTGTCACGACTTAACGCAGACTCGTCATATAAACTACCCCGTCAAAAACAAAATGTTCCGCGCAAAGAAAAAACGTCACAGAAGCGAAAAAATGCTGAGAAAAGTCAATCAAAAGGTACGTATCATACACAATACATTTTTATGTGAGTAGTCTACTGATAACCTTTATTTTATAATGCATGTGTTACTATTATATTATTCGTATTTACTTTCACCCTATTTTTATATTTTATTAAGAGGGATGTAACTTATTACTGTTCTAGATTTCCCTTATTTTGATATCAAAGTACATTAGTGAAACATTTATTCAAAGTGTTAATAAAACCTTAAAGTTTTAAACTTCGTTTTTATATAGAGTAGGAAGTGGGGCGTCGAACAAAGCGAGGAGCGGAGGAGGAGGTGGGGTGGCGTGTCGAGCGCAGCTAAACATGGAAGAGGACATAGCCCCCTCCCTCCTATTTTATCATTGTTATTAGTATAATAAAATGTTTTCGTCTCTGTTGCCGTATGCAATCTAAGACGTCTCAGTATAAATAATAATTACATTAGCTCTAGGATTCTCGAATAAGCAGTTAATATGTAGAAGCAATCCTCTACAAGCAATACATTATACCTAATCTTTATACATTATACTTCAGCAATCTTTATACATTATACCTGATCTTAAATTTATGAATATTTATATTAAAATGGCCATGTCTCTATACACCTTAAATTTTAAACCGTCGGGCCCTCTAAGTATATATGGGAGAACGGAGGACCACCCTGCTAGATGTTATAGAATATAGTATATGTAGAAAGTTTAAAATTGAGAAAGAATAATGAAAAATAGGGATGTGTTGGTATAACTATGTAATTTTTTAATATAGACTTTGACTTTTCGTAAAGGTCTAAAAAAATCTTATGAAGGTACTAATTGTGCTCACGTTGACGAAAAATAATATTCATACAACGGATATAAGATTTTACGCTCTTATGGAACAATTAAGTTACTCTTGAATCATATTTCGCCAGCCCTCGAGCTCATTGTCAGAACGTGGGCCTAAATACTTATGTAATTTTATACGCAATGTACGAAAAGTGTTATTATGTCTGTTAAGTTAATTTATGGGTACTTGACTACACTAAATGGTTATATTATGGAGTGTTACAATTTTCACTCCGGTGAAAATACTTATAAGGTTTTCCTGAAAAGCGATCGTACTTAAAGAATAAAAGTTAGGGGTTGGCGCGTAGCGCTCAGGGGAGCATAGCCTCCTTAGTAATATATGTATAAAGCATGATTAATCGTATTCACGGTTGTACTCCCCGTTACAGAAGTATAAGAAGAATAACTTAGTTCCGACAAGATCCGTTGAGAACAAGGATAAATTAA
Organism: Torymus texanus; assembly: GCA_036873485.1. Taxonomy (NCBI): domain Eukaryota; kingdom Metazoa; phylum Arthropoda; class Insecta; order Hymenoptera; family Torymidae; genus Torymus; species Torymus texanus. Next base: position 2,501,528 of record JAYJLV010000032.1, on the reverse strand, counting down.
AATAAACAACAGTCATGTTGATCTGCACTAAATGCAAAGTTTAACTTTCTATTTATTTTACAGATACGGAAAAAGGCTTATTTCATGCTCGTGTTGAAAAAAATAATTTTTTAATATAGAATTACTTTCTTTTCACTTCAATTTTTTCCCATCTTGCTAGTTTTGATTAAGTAATGGTTGCATCCCTGTAATTTCTATTAAAATAAATAATAAATTAATTTATTTATTATTTTTCTATTGACTATATTTAGCACCAGCAACAAATGGCAGTACTTCTCAAAAGGAAGAGACCAAATCTCCACCTACAACAGTTTCCCCTCCCGTCCCACCACCTCCTTGTTGGGGTGAAAACCGAGCAAAATTCAGTGATGTGGTAGCTCGGAATCAAGATAATCTATCGCCATTTTCTAACTTCAGTAGTAATAAATCGCAAAAAAGAAATTCACACACAGTACCTGGAACTTTTGGTTCCGAATCATCAGACTGTACGAAACGTCAGCCAATGCAAGATTTAACGTCGAGCGAGTATAAGTATACTGTAAAATCAACTAATTTATCCAATGACAATGGGGCTTCAAATAACGCAGATATCTTAGGAAGTCAGCCGAATAGTCATTTGAATAGTTATTTTGTGAATACATTTAATGAACCACCAGTAAGTAGCGTCTTTTTAATTTATATATAAACATTAATGTATTAAATTTATTATTCTAAATTCATTTATTAAAAGAAACTCAGGTATAACGAAATACAGTTAAGTTTCTAAAAGTAATACTTTTAACTTATGTAACATTATAAATCTTATAATGTTATATAAGTTTGTATATTTTTATATATTTTTCTTGAAAAATAAAAGTAGTAGATAAATGTATCATCCATATAATGATTATTTCAGTATAGCGATTTAAAAAAAAAAGATATCTTATTTTTTTTGTACTAGCGAAAATGATTATATGTGGTATGTTTTTTTTTAAATTGTTCAGTATATGTAAAATTATTCTTTAAAAAAATCAACTTTTACGGGGTCTTGTATATTATTAACTTCATTTCTGTAGTGTAATATGAAACTTAAGTACTACGTGATTTTTTCAATTTCAGTATGAACCAGAGTTAGTTCCATATGATGATCTTCCTGAAACTGATGAACCACTTGTCGAATTAGAAAGTACAGAAGATGATTCTCACTGTAGGTTGTGGCATGACAGCAGTTCTATGTTGAATTTATTACCAGAAAATACAACATTTCAATTAGATCCACCAAAACCAGCAGAAAAAATCCCAAATTTATCAGATACATTGAAAGGTTTTATTTTATACGAACTCATTTTGAATAAAATCTATTACTTAATATAAATACATAAAATAAGTAATGCAAAAAATTTTTTTATAGATAATTGGGTTACTGTGGAGACAAATTGGGAACCTTTGTATACTCGTGGAGCTGTTGGAGAAGAGAGAAGTGGTGTATGGGGAATAAATACTGGAGGTGTATGGGCAGCTGCTCCATGGGGTGCACCAACACCACCAACAACTCTGCAAGTTACACCATTGTCACAGTCAAGAGAACCAACTGTTCAAGTATGATAAATATAAGAAGTTACACGAATAAAGCTACCAATAATGCTTGTACATTTTATGCATTCCATTTCACAAATCAATATTTATGCATAAACTAAAATAAAAAATTTTTTTCTTATTTGAATAATTTAAAAATGTAATTTATGCAGTTTCTAATAGAATATTTTTGCACATTTTCCTATTATAAATTTTAACTTTAATAAATGATACTGCTCATTGGGTAAATTATAGTATAAACAAATTTCAGTACATATTCAAATTGTTTTCAATTATACAAAAGTTTATAGCCAGAAATGACGAAACAAACACACCATAATATTTCAGTTTTTCTACTTAAAGTTGAGGTCTTCATAAACAAAAATGTGTTTTAGATAAATTATGATATTCTACCTTATTTTATACTTAAAAGAAACTGATATTATATGTTGGTCAAGTGAATATCTTAAAAAATTAATATTCGCTAGATTTTTATTCCAATTAAAATATCTTTTTAAGTCTTTGATTCTCTTTTATCATTCATGCACTAAAAAATATATTTATTGTAGGAACGTTCTGGTTTTGATCCGTTTCGATCTTTAAGCACTATATGGACACCATCTTCTTCGGATACTTGGACACCAACACAAAAAGAATAACCTTCATCAATGATACTCATTGATATTTTGTGATAATGTTGCTGTACCTTCGACGACATTTTTGGAAGATTCTACTACAAGAATCTTAAGAGTGACGCACCAAATGTTTGTGATACTGAATATTTACGTTTTCGTTTTCCTTGTGATTTCCAAAAAAACAAATCAACAAATAAAGTTTACTTAGCATACTTTGATTCAAATTTTTAAATATTTAATGATAATAGTTTAGAATCAATTTATTGTTTCGTATTCAATGAAAAACAAGCACATTAAAATGATTTCAAATAAAAAATTTGCATTTATTTTTACTAAAATTTTTCCTTGGATAAAAGAAATACTTACAAATTGAAGACACACACACACACACATATCTCATTTATCGTGTTCAGAAATCAAATACATTAATTTATCTCATATAAAAGTTCATTGTATCAAATCTACAATATTTTTTTACAATACATAAGTTTTTTTGGTCGAATTTTACTCTAATTTTAAATGACAAATAGAAATTATAATGTTACATATTCTCAAATATCATAAGTATGTAGCTCTAAAACCTGGAATTTTACTCGTATGAAGTACACAAGACTTTGCTTGCTGCAATCGCTGAAGCAAAATCTAAAAATTAAAATTTTATATATAAACACAAACATATCATTATTTGATAATCTTTTCAATTTCAACAACAAAAGTAGTTTTACTCACCATGTTGTCTTCTTCAATTTTTCGTTGTAATTTTTTTCGATTAATTTCAGAACTACTTGGCTTTGTTTGAATGGGTTGAAATTTTTTTTTTTGACTTCTTTGTTGTGCAATAATTTTCCTTAATAAAATCTCATTATCACGTTCAATTTTCAGTATCTGGTCATTTGTAAAACTCATATTTTTTCTTGTAGATCGTATTGATACATTTTTAATTGGACGAATTTCATTAAGACTTAAGCATTTTATTCTATCTTCTAATTTAAAAGATGTAACATCACAAATTTTTGAAGTTGAAACAAATTTTTTATTTAAAGTTATATTTGGTTTTTTTATAGCAGAATTAGACTTTATAAACTGATGTAATGGGATTTCTGCTATGGAAGATCGACGTGTTGCATTTGATTCTGAATCTTCATCAGAATGTTCAGAATAAAATGATTCTTCATATGCAGATTCATTATCAGCTATGTCTGTATTTAGTTCTTCTTTAACATCTTGAAAATATCCATCTCCTTGACCAGCAAGTTTACTTTCCATTGAAGTTCTTGTTTTATTATGAATCATTTGAATTTCATCTTTTATATTATCACCCGATGACAATATGTTTTTTAATTTAAAATCAAGTTCTTTCTTTTGTGTAATAGCCATTTGAATATAAAAAACTTATGAAGAGATATTAAAGTTAGAGTAAAATCATACTTGTGGTTAACTTCCACCTTGTTAAGGGCTGTAACCATAGTAACCAAGAAAATGGAAACAAAAAAGTAAGTAAATAATATATGATTTGTTGTTTAATAAAAGAAATCTATTTTTTTTTCTGCAAATTTAAAACTTTTACAATTTACTTTTTAATTAACTTTATTAAATTCACAAATATGTTTTGATTATGGGTTTTTAAAAAAACAATTTTATTGTATTCATTATAAAAAAATACAAATTTGTAAAAGAAATAATATTTTATTTTTATGAAATTTGAACATTTTGTGACTAATTTTCATTAGGAAATCCAAAAACTTTTAAACTACCTGCATCTCGTTTCCTATCATAACTATCTTTATCGTCGCATGCATAAGCAAGTAAATACTGTTTCGGATGCCAGGCAACGGTAAATGTAGCTGCTTCCACAGGTATATCAGTCACTTTTTCACCTGTTTCAACTTCTCCAATGTCTATAACTAAATCTTCTGAAGCAGCTGCTAATAATTTTCCATCATGTGAAAAAGATATAGTTCTTACAGGCCAGTCCAAACGAGAGAATGTTCTTAAACAACACAATTCATCAGCATCCCATAAAGAAACAAGAGCATCTGCTGAACCAGTTGCAAAGTATCGTCCAGTAGGATCAAACTCAATACAAATACATGTTCCTGGATGAGCTTTAATTACATGTAGAAGTTCTAAATTTGGATAACTTAGAATATGTACACAACCCTGTCCATTAGTCAAATAAAATGTATCAGAATCTTTATTCCAAGATATTTCATTTACTTCAAAGTTAAATTGTTCTTCAACTTTTATTTTCATAGCACGGGCATCAATAAATGTTACCAAGTCTTCTTTATTACCTACAGCAATAGTATTCCCATCTGGAGACCATGAGATATTAATATTTTCACCTTTGGTACTAATATTCGCAGTGCATTTTTGTGTTCTAGTATCCCAAATTCGTACAGTCTTATCGCCACTTGCTGTTGACAGAAGTTCTGAATTTGATGCATGCCAACATAACTGATCAACGCTTCCTCCATGACCCCGGAAAGTTGTTTCTAGTTTCTGGAATAAAAAGTAAAAATTTCAGTTATAGTTAGTTTTTTTTCTATATAAGATTTAATTTATATTTACTAAATATTACTTTATCAACTCAAATATTCATATATAAACAATTTAGATATATTATATAGATTAAAATAATAAATCTATAAAAAAATTATTAAAATATCAAGATTTTCTATAAAATTTTAGTCATAATATATGAAAAGCCGGTATAATACGTAAATAGAGGTTAGAACTTACCAAGCGATCTGGTGTAAGCGAAAAGATGCACACACATTTATCAAAAGAACCTGATGCTAGTAGTCTTCCATCACAATTCCAACCGACACTATGGACCTTTGCTGAATGACTTTGCTGTTCACGAATTTTATTATGAGTTTTAAAATAAGTTATTAGTTCATCCACGCTACTTTGTGGAGCCATCTTGTTTACTTCATTCGAGAATCCAATTTTTTAAGCCCGGTGAGATATACACATATATACACTGACTCAACTGACTGGCACGCTGCACACAGGGACACAGGGTACACCGATTAGTGATTACTGAATACTACTTTGCCGACTGACACCAGCCTGAAACGCGGTCATTGCGACGTTTAGTTTATTCATTTATACTTACTCTGGTTTGGTATACGTTACAGTGTCGCCACTTCTGACTCCAAATCACGTTTTTTACTTGTTCAAAAGATTTTGGAACTTCAAGTACTTAACTATAATTATTATATATTTTATTTGTTTTCAATAAACTATTTTTTATAAAGTTTATATCGTATGGCATAGTTATTGAATTGAATCAATGTAAATCGATGTCATTATTGGAAAGAACGTAATAAATTATAATAATTATTTTGTTTCCTTTTATATATATGCTGTCGTGAACCAATAATACAGTATGCGTGCTCTCAAAATGACAGCAAAATGCCGATGTGTTGGAATACATTCGCAACTATATATATAATTTTTCCGTATAGGGCCGTCCCGAGACTTTTGATACACCCTCTATATCTATATATATAGGGTGTATCAAAAGTCCCGGGACG
>JAYJLV010000032.1:2470981-2493751 GCA_036873485.1 Torymus texanus | reverse complement strand
AGAGGACCACCCCAGAGCACATGTTTGACACCCTCGCCTTCGGCTCGGGTGGCAATTTACACGTGCTCTGGACTGGCCAACTCTTTACCTCATCCCTTGTTGTGTAATATACTATTCCATATGTACCTATATTAGTCATTATCTCTTTCTCATGTGTAGATTCAGCATGTCTTCTTAAATCAGCTATCTGAGCTCGGAGGGTTTTACGATAACCTTGCAGTAGGCTTGATTGTCGTCTTTACTGGTAAATTGAGCTTTCTTCAGTCAATCTATAAATATATTTTAAAAAAGTAAATAATCATGCGAAGTCCGGGACTATTCGCCTTGTTAAGACTTACAGGCAGCGCTCTACTTGTGATTGATTTTGGAAGCTCAGATCATTGGTCAAAACCATCAAAATACATGACAAAAATAAGAATCATTAAACAGATAGTCTTACAGGCAACAGTTTATCAAAATATTATAATAAGCACTTATTAAAAGGATTTTTTTACATATATAATATTTAAAAACTGAAAATTTTTTTAAAAATATTTTATGTGTTTAAAATTTGGGAAAATAATATAAATAACTTTTTGCTTAATACCTTACATTATATTACCGTTTAAAACTTTTTTTGGTTTTTTTCATGTTTTGCCGTATACAATGTAATGTTTGGTACCCACCACTTGAGCTTCCAAAAATGAACACCAGAAGGGCGCTACCTGTACTGTTAACAAGGCGAATCGTTGCAGCAGTAATAGTATACAGCACAGCTCTTGCGAAGTTGCGGAAGAGGGGGAAGAATACTCACGTGCCCGGGGGTCCAGGTAAGCACCACCGACTGTCCTCGCTGTTTTAGCCCCAGCAGGAGAGTTTTAATTCTGAAGATAGTAGGGTGAACGGAAGAAATGAGAGTTGAATAATTTTCAAGAGCTTGGAGTGGCACGTGTGCTCGTATGCGTAAGGTATATGTTCGCAGCCGTAACATAGGTACGTGATACGTCACATCGCATGTACGACGCAATACGGCTTTAAGAATAGCTATGGGTCACAAAAAATCAACTCCAATTATTAATATCATTATTGCCGAATCAAAAAATCCACTCTTACTAATAAGATTTAAATACCTTGGTTACAAATACATTTTAAAATATATGTCCTACAAAAATAACAATTTTATTATAAATCTCGAGAAACTTTATAATTTGTTAAGTTAGTTATATAAAAAAAGTGTTAAGTTTGTTGATTATAAAAAGCTCAAATGATCAAATGTTACGAAAATACTTGGTTTCATAACGATTAATTATTATTAAATCCGAGTCGTTTTATAAATTAAACTTAAATTTATATCATGAAAACTTTTTTAAAACTTCAATAAATTTTAAATCTTACAAAAAGATCCAAAAACCTAGTTACCCTATGCCTGATTTCCTATAATTGAACTAAGAAATAAACTATCAGTTGCTATAATAATTCAGGGAAAAAAATTATTTTGAATTGGATCCCTGCTCACGTTTGAATCTTTGACAATGAATATGGTGCTGTAACTGCAAAAAATGCCGCAAAAAACGGTGTCTTGTCGGTATATAATCAATAGCCTTTGTAAAAAAAAAAAAAAAAAACTGATACAACCGAAAATATTTTTTGGCAATGTGAACTTTACGAAAATGTAAGGAAAAGTATGTTATATGATCTGCGTAAAATTCATAAATTTGGCCCTTTCTCTGATGATCTGTAGTATCATTGCGGAATTCATAACAAAAATCACTTTAAATATATGGCCGAGTCTCTGTCAAATTGAGAGGTCAAAAAATATATTTTCTTGAAACTCTCAGAAAATGTTCTGCTACTTATTCCGGATATCCCTGAATTTTTTCCAATTTTTTGACCCATACTTTTGGATATATCAGAGTCAAAAACCGATTTTTGATGATTTTTTGCCGATTTTCATTAATTTATAACTCCTTAGTGAAGCATTTTTTGCGATAGACATAAGAATTGTTTTTTTTTGTAGAATTTTCTCAGCTTTTCAGTAAAAATCTTTTTAAAGCCGTACGTATATACTTTCACTTAAATATATGCAAATGAAGCATATAAATTTAGAAAATTATAAGTCTAATCAGGGCTTTTTCTACCAAAAAATTCATTCAGTTGGGTATTTAAAAAAAAAAGTTTTATACAGTTCTGAAAAAATATAGTTAAATTCTACGAAAAATTGCAAGAAAAAAAGTCTATGTAAGATATTTCGAAATTTTTCATCATTTTTGAGCTAAAAAATCCGTTGATATTAACAAAATTTGGGACGAATTTCGTTTATAAATTCAAGATTTTGATTAATTTTTAGCTCAAAAACGATACAAAATTTCGAAATATCTTACATAGACTTTTTTTCTTACCATTTTTTGTAGAATTTAACTATATTTTTTCAGAACTGTATAAAACTTTTTTTTTTTAAATACCCAACTGAATGAATTTTTTTAGATCCAAAAACGATCGATAATCATTCCAGGACTCATACCGACACTTTTGGACAATAAAAAGGTATCTTCATGAATTTTTTGGTAGAAAAAGCCCTGATTGGACTTTTAATTTTCTAAATTCATATGCTTCATTTGCATATATTTAAGTGAAAGTATATACGTACGGCTTTAAAAAGATTTTTACTGAAAAGCTGACAAAATTCTACAAAAAAAACAATTCTTATGTCTATCGCGAAAAATACTTCACTGAGGAGTTATAAATTAATGAAAATCGGCAAAAAATGCAAAAAATCATCAAAAATCGGTTTTTGACCTCTGATATATCCAAAAGTATGGGTCAAAAAATTAGAAAAAATTCAGGGGTATCCGGAATAAGTAGCAGAACATTTTCTGAGAGTTTCAAGAAAATCTATTTTTTGACCTCTCGATTTGACAGAGACTTGACCATATATTTAAAGTGATTTTTGTTAATTACTATTACTGTTGTCCAATCGAAAGATAAATTTTAATTCCTTAGCGGTAAGAGTGCGGCTTATGGCTCTGCAGGTCCGATTCGATCCCCGGTCTCTCCGGTTTTTTTTTGAGGTAAAAAATGAGTTTCATAAATGGAACTTAAAAGTGCGTCGGTAATGTAGGTTGTGATAAAACTATTTTTCATCGTGAATTTCTTTTTACAATCCAGTTAAGTAAAAATGAGTGAAGTTACACTTAAATTAACTATAATGCAAGTTTGTCTCTCAATTGGACAACAGTAATAGTGATTTTCCATTATTATGTAATATATGGATGTCTATATAAAAATTTTTCTCCATGTATAGATCTCATAGAATCTAAAATAACCATTATTTCATGCTGATTGTGATGTTTATTTAAAAAGAAATAAGAAAATATAACAAAATGTTACTATATGTTATATTTTTATAATGAACTATATTAATTTTAGAATTATATTCTTATTACTCTTTGTATTTCGCGCCTTAGAGCGCCCCCCATGCACACACTGTTATGGTTATGGCTCATGGCATGGCTATGTAGACTGTAGAGTATATACTTTCAAGTTAAAAGCCAATAAAAACCTTACTATACTCATTTGGTCTAGTGACTATAGTTATGTTAACTTACCGTCATAATTATAAGCTTTAAATTGAGCATAATTGACATAATTGTCAAGAGGAGCAACCTGTAAGGCTGTAACACTGTAACAGTGTCTTTTTGACAGTAGTACATATATAGACCATCATTCCAAAGGACGTGGCCTGGAGCCGATACCTTTATAAGGAAGAAAAAAAAAAAGACCATCATTCCTATAGTGGTTGTAAATTATTGTTTATAAAGATATTATAATCATATAATTATTATATTTACACACTAAGTAAATTGTGCATTCTTAAGTTGTAAAAAACGTTCAGACATTTATTTCTAAAGGCCAAAAGAAAATTATGACAAGAATCCCACTTTATATTGTAATGGTGAATTTCTTTTACTTTAGTTTTCAAAATTCAGTGCATACAAATATATCTTTTTTTATTGATTCTTATTTTCATTATATAAGTAATTTTATATTTATATTTTTTACAGCAATATATTAATTAATTGTGTATTTATACACAGAGTTATAATTCGTATTGCAAAATATGCATGGCACACTAGAATGGTTCGACCATGGATAGGATGGCTTTGTATTCTTGTTTTCATTTCAATGGTCTTTTATTTATATCTATCCATAAATGGTAAATACATTGATTCATTGAAAATGCTTTTTCTTGTTTATATATTATTACTTATATTTATGTGTTTTTAAGTTTTTAAACTTTTGTAGCTCCCATCATAAGGAATCCTTATGTATCTACTAAAAACTTGGAGATTTTAAAGGAAAACCAATTAAAACAAAATATTTATCATTTTAATTCATTAAATGATAAAGGGCCTATTACATCTTCTACGCAAGTAACTATTAAAGCATTATAAAATATCAAGTTGCATAAATTTAAACTATAATAATCTTAAATAATTGTATAATATAACATGAATATAATTCACAAAATTGACACATTACATTTCAGATAAAAGATTGTACAAAAATTCATGTTGCTATAGTATGTGCAGGATTTAATTCAACTGTTACTCTTGTTACTACTATAAAGTCTATTTTATTTTACCGTACTAGACCTTTACATTTTCATTTGCTGGCAGATGAAACTGCTTTACAAACTCTCAAAATTTTATTCAATACATGGAACTTACCACATGGTACTTTTTGCTATTATGATATACTTATCTAAAAATGACAATAAAAAATTTTAACAAAATTTTTCTCACAATAGTTGTAGTATCATATTATAAAACAGAAGAATGGGTTCCAAGAGTTTCATGGATCCCAAATAAACATTATTCAGGAGTTTATGGATTATTAAAACTTATCCTCCCTGATGCAGTTCACGAATCCAAAATAATAGTTTTTGATACAGATGTTACTGTCCTTAATGACATTTCATTACTATGGCAAATGTTTAACAATTTTAATGGAGAACAAGCTTTAGGCCTTATTGAAAATCAGAGTAATTGGTATATAAAGCCTTCACTTTACAGCACTCGTCCTTGGCCAGCATTAGGAAAAGGATTCAATACAGGAGTTATGTTAATGGATTTACAACGACTGCGTGCCAAGAAGTTTACTAAACTGTGGGAAGATACTGCAGCAATTGTTTTAAAAGATATTTTAGAAACAAGTTTAGCAGATCAAGATATCATTAATGCTGTTTTAAAGGATAATCCCAAGTTTGTTTATATAATAGATTGCACATGGAATGTACAATTGAGTGACCATTCACTTAGTGAATCTTGTTTTGCCAATGTTAATCAAATAAACGTGAGTAACATTACCATAAGTACTAAAATGGTCAATGAAAAATTAAAAATGAATATATATAATATAGGTTATTCATTGGAATTCCCCACGGAAGCAAAGTGTTAGAAATAAATTTGCTCAAGATTTTAGAAAAATGCATCAAGTGTTTTTAGAATTAGATGGAAATTTATTGAGAAGACAATTATTTGGATGTAACATTAATGAAGAGCAAAGTCAAGTAATTTAATCTTTAATATTATAAAAAATTAATAGTAAGAATATTAAATTTTTTTATAATTTTAGATTAGTGAGATGGACCCATGTTTTAAGTTTAAAGAAGGATCAAATATTATTTATAGAACTCATCCATTTTTTCTCGAATTTGAATACAATGTTGTTAATTCTGTTGATATTCTTCTTGCTACACAATGCAGTATTGAAAGAATGACACTTTTAGAAGAATTATCAAAACATTGGCCTGGAGTAATTAGTATTTCTCTTTATCTCAGTGATGCAGAAGTCCAAAGTTTTACTGATTTTGTTCACAATTCACCTGAATTAAGAAATCGAAAAAATATAGCATACCATATTGTTTATAAAGAAGGAGTAAGACTAAAAAACATTTTTATTGATAAACGCGTGTGGATATGTGCCCATATATAGTTTGGTTTAAAATCCACTTATGAAAAATTTTGTTCTCATTTTAGGAATTTTATCCCGTTAATTACTTAAGAAATGTTGCTATGTCATACATTACACTTCCATTTATTTTCCAATTAGATATTGATTTTTTACCTCAAATTGGTTTATATCAAATTTTAATGAGTCATATAATGCAACAAAATTTAACAAAATCTCATGATATAGCACTAGTTATTCCTGCATTTGAAACTCAAAGATATAGGTAATGAAATTTTAATTAAATCGAAAGTACTATGCAGTATTTATCCACTTAATAAAATTTTTTGTTTTATTCATTTTATTTTAGGTTTACTTTTCCATCTTCTAAATTGGAACTTTTAAACTATTTGAATCGTGGAATTTTATACACCTTTCGTTATCATGTCTGGTCACAAGGACATGCAGCAACAAATTTTACATTTTATAGAAATGCAACAGAACCTTATGAAGTTTCTTGGGAACCAGATTTTGAACCCTACATAGTTGTTTCAAGAGGTGCACCAGTCTATGATAAAAGATTTATTGGATTTGGCTGGAATAAAGTATCCTATATAATGCATTTGGCAGCAATAGGATACAAGTGAGTAAAATATTACAAATATTTTGCAAAATTTTAACGTTTTTGAGATAACATCAAAACGTTATTATATATCTTGAAAATTCCAAATCTAAGCACTGTATTCCTTAAAAACTAATTCCTTTGTAAGATTATTGACCTAATTACACAATAAAAAGTTTGTTACTATATAATTATTTGTATTACTTAAAAACTTTGTTACTACTGAAAGTTATAATTTTCATTCAATTTTGAAATATATATTGTATTGCCAAATCTAATTTTTGTATACTCCTATAGGATATCTCTGCATATTTTCTTGTTAATAGATTGAAAAATCATGCAGTCTTATATACTTAGCTAACATAGTTATTGTTTACAGATTTGTTGTTTTACCAGATACATTCATAATTCATCGACCCCATGCTCCAAGTCGTGATATTGGAAAATTTAGAACAGATGCTACCTACAGAAGGTTATAACTGAAAATGAATTTATGATTTATTATGAGTTCAATTCTTTTATTATTATTTAATTTAATTTTTTCATTGCAGATGTTTAAAAAAATTAAAGGACTCATTTGTAGAAAATTTACTTAAAAAATTTGGAAAAATGGCTGAAATGAATCTCAAGAAAATATTTTCCAAAGAAGATAAGAATGTTTGAAAAATTATAAACCAAAGACCATATTATGTAAAAAATTATTAATTTTTTACATGCCATGTTTGTGCCTTACCATCTTTGCAATTTTATAAAGACTGCAATAAATTCCTGTGATCATTTATCTTCTTTCAAATAGCATATTTGACTATATAATATGTTATATAGATAAAATTTAAATACTTACTCTTTTAATTGACTTTTAATATTATATTTTCAAAAATGCAAAACTGATTAGTAAGACAGTAATGATGACACACTATTGTATAACTTTTATGCATGTGTAATATTTTTCCTGAGAAAATATATGTTTATACATGTTTAATGAAAGAATAAAAATAACATAAATACCACTTGTCATTTATAACGAATTTCAATATCTTTCACACTTTATTTTATTTTATATTGTTTAACTATTAACTTTCTAAAGAGGTGCAGTGAAAATAAAAACAACATTATTATAAAACAAATATGCATTTGATTTCTGTATTATATGATTCTATTATGCAATTTTTGTACGCTGTTGAAAATATATTATTAAATATCCTATAATAGAAATGTTAAAAAAATTAGATGCGAATTTCATCAAAGACAATAATGAACAATACATAATTCTATTTTAAAACAATCAAATGTTCATCAATCAATTATAACTACAATAATATTTATAAATTTACTCTATACTCTCCTAAAAAATTTGACAAATGTAATAAAATTTTATGTAAAATTAATAAAAGTATATCTTAAAAATAAAGTTTAATGTTTCATTAGTTCTTACTGTCTAAAAAATTATTCAAGTTCTGTTTGCCAATATATAACTTATAAATTCATTAAATTTTAATAATTAAAAAAACGCAGATCAGTTTATAATTTATCTTTGAAATTCTTTTAATTCACCTTTGCTTATAATTCTATATTAAAATTAATATAATTTTCATGAACTAATTAAAATGATAAGGTTTCCGTTAGCGCGCGCGCGCGTGTGTGTATATACATAAATATAAATATTTTTAAAAAATAAAAAAAAATAAAAGTCCTTGTAAAATGCATTATTATTAATTTTGATTACATAGTAAGATCTAATAATAGTTTGTCTCTTTTATAATTATTATTAATTATTTATATAAACCGAATTTTGAAGCCAAACGAACGCACTTACACATTTTAATTCTTTATCACGTTGTTAAGTTAATAAAGAGAAATCATTTATTATATTTATTTTTTTAAATCATGATTCATCAATAGTATTTTAAATCATTAGTAGTTAATTATTAGCAAAAAATTTAACAAATATTTTAATTTTTTCAAATCAAAATGTTTAATGGGACTATACGGGGTCCCTCGCGAAATAACACATTTTCCCTATATAGCTATATATGATATATTCCCACACATGTAAGATGTAACAACAGGACTATACACGACCAATGGCAGCGAGCATCGACACGAGCTGTATAGGTTAGTGTTTTGATCAGTATTTAGACCTTGTGATACAAGAATAAGTAAGAACATTTATATTTTATGACTCTAGTATGTGACATATATATATATATATATATATACACGTTTTATAACCTAATATTAGCATCTCTGATATTAGTACATGTTTTTTTTTGTTTTATTATATCCCATTTGGATTTGAAATCCAATATTTTAATTTAAATAAGTACGATTTTTGTAAGTAATACGAATTTGCTTTTAAGTTAGATATTACGATTTAGTACAAAAAAATCTAACAAATGGTTTAGTTAAATAAGTTTAACAAGCTAAAAAATCAAAGTTGTAATGAACATGACCTTGAAAATATACGTTACGCAAAAAATGTAAGGCACGAGTACATCTGTTCTTTCGTATATATAGGGTCGTTTCTTTTGTCTAGAGATCATCATTGTGTATGGTGGGGTAAATACTTTATACACGGGATATATCTGCCGTTAGCAAATCCAGGTTTTGTAGATCGATGTAGCAGTATAACAGCTGATGTTGAACAGTGCGCGTCAATCACAAATAGCTTGTTATGTTTATTATATCAGAATGGTAACTCATTTTTCTTAATATTTTTCCATTTGGTACAAAGGAATTTTGATCATTTACTTCTGAGAGGTATCTGCATACAGTATTACATTGTTAAAATTAAATAAAAAATTTCTATTATACTCATTTTATGAGGCAAACGTAAATGCATTGAGAAACTAGAATTAAAATCACATCTAGTAGAGCTAGAGTTTTATTTTATCAAAAAATAATGGTTAGAATTAATTTTTAAACAAAGCCTACATGCTTAACTAAAACTATTGTTAGATTCTTATTATTCGTATTCTGCCTCTAAACGTTTATACCATGTATATAGAGTATGTTGTTTCAGAGTAGTAATATTTCAATGTTTGTTGTGTGTTGACCTTTAGCTAAAGAAACTATATCTACCAATATATAGACATACATTCTATACAGAAATCTGACGGACCAATAGCAGAAACGTTGTTTCTTCAAAATTCAGGACCCACGTGTTCGTGCGTAGTGCTCAATATCCGCCTTAGCAATTTAGCATTAGTGTTAACTGAGGCGGTATACTTATGCTTGTTGGGTTAGAAAAATATTTCAAAGTTTTTAGGATGAAGACATTATCTTTAAGATAATCTCATCGTGTAAGAGGTCGGTGTTAATAGGAGCTTTACAAGAAATTTTTATTTTTGTAAATAAAAATTAAATTTTTTTATGTTACCATACTTGAACTTATATATTGCTTTGCATTTTGCTTCCATTTTCAAATTTTAAAGCTTATTATCTTTGAGTAATATATATATATATATATATATATATATATATAAAAATCATGAGAACTAAAAATTAATTAATTGTTTTACGTAGTTGCTTTCTTCTATAGAGGACGCTTTGTGATAGTAATTTTTTGAGTGGTTGTAAAAACATGTTGTAATTGTTTTTTGACGTGTTAGGAATCAAATTACATAATTTTTGAGAAATTGTATGAATGTGTCTATGTGTGCATACGTCTCGAGCGCAGCTTCTACTGAACGGATTTTAATCGTTTACGGCTCATTTCGTTTATTTTTTTGTGGGATTCTGGGTCAAAAATCCGTTTTTGTTTCGTAGATTCTTTTTTTTTATGATGAATTTTCGATTTTCGAAAGATTGATTTTTGCGTTTTTTTAATGATAGGATTGAGATATTTGAATCAGACAAAACGGATTTTAAAGAGCATAAAAATATCTGTATCTTAAAAAAAGAAATTACCTTAGCTTTTAATTATACAAATCTATTTTTTTGCTCGATTTGACAGAGAATCATCCATATGTCCTCTTAAAAAAGTAATAAAAAAGTGATGGATGAAATCTATGATCACAATAAGACTGTTTTGATTGGTTGTAGATTCATTAGATTGGTCTATACAGATTAGGGGCGAAAATCTAATATGTTTAAATTTTCAAGATTTAATTATCGAGTTTATAAGTATTTAAAACTGAATAATTAAAATAGTATAAGACAAATTTCATTATCATATTTATCAAATTTATGTTTTATTTTTGTATTTAAACTGATTGACAGAAACTTTAAAATTGAAACTAACTTGATCGTGTTCATAACCTGAAAAAAAAAAAAAAATAAATAAGTAAAACAATGAAAACTATTACGCGCGAAGCGTGTTGAATATAGCAAGTATATATGTCATCTACTTTAAATCTGTGGCTTCCCAGAATAATCGAATAAGGCAACTTTTTTGAAAATCGAGATAACATCGGATTTTGTATCTTCAAATAAGCCTTTTTCGTTTATCACTTTCAGTAGTAGCAAAAATATTGCCGTAAAGCTACAATTCACTCCAAACGTAACCAGATGAGTCCATTTTTTAAATTTTGTGCCCGAAATAACCGGATAAGTCCATCATTTTTTTTTTTCGGTTATTCAATCAAGTTAATTTCAATTTAAAAGTTTCTGTCAATCAGTTTAAATTAAACGACAATAAAATAAATTTGGTAAATATGATAATGAAATTTTTCTTATACTATTTTAATCATACAGTTTTAAATACTTATAATTCGAACATATTAGATTTTCGCGCCTATTCTGTATAGACCAATCTAATGAGTCTATAGCAACCAATCAAAATAGTCTTATTGTAATGACAGATTTCATCCATTACTTTTTTAAGAGAAGAAGATTGTATTCAGTTTTAAATTCTTATAATTCGAACATATTAGATTTTTGCGCTTATTCTGTATAGACCAATCTACTGAGTCTACTACAACCAATCAAAACAGTCTTATTGTGATGACAGATTTCATCCATCACTTTTTTAAGAGAAGAAAGATGTTATCTATTCAAATTGTTTATTTAAAAAATTCCTATACACTTACAAATTATAAACATTTTAAAATTTTACAATATTAGTACAATACAAATGGTCGTAAATTTAATACAAATTTCTTAAATAAGCTAGAAGAATTCATTGAACAATTGCTAATTTTGTAATTTATTGACCCGTTCCATAATTACATTAAAGAATATGCTCTAAAATAAACGCGAACCGCGCACTATCAGATAAGTTCATAGTTCCCGGAATAACCAGATAAGTCCATACTTTTTTGAGCTCTTACTCGTTTTTAACGCATCAGAAAATGTATAATCTGTTCAAACCAGCGTGTAAATATGTGTTTTAAATGTGTCAATTGACTAGTCAAGTCTCACGACTCATCTCGTTTTTCCCTATCTTACATATAAGGCTGAACATTAAAACCCGTTTTTCTCGGATCCTCGAAAAGTGGACTTATTCGGTTATTCTGGGAAACCGCAGAAATATAAAGTTTTAAATCTTTGAAAAAAAATTGAGACAAATAAAAATATTTTATATTTGAAATAATATACTTATAGGAGCAATAAATGAAGATGCAGTATTAACGTCAAAAACTAATTTTTGTCAGGACCCGAATCATAAAATCTGAACTCCATCAATTTAATTCAAATGCATAGATGTTCTTTTGTAAAGTAATCTTTAAAATGTCCGTGAAGTCATTTTAGGGTCCTTAAGTCTGCCGAGATAAAGCACTTTTTGAAAATATTTTTTGCACTAAAACCAACTTAAATGACAATAAATCTATTGTTTAATTTAACAAAAAAAAAATCTATATATCACATCTTCTTTTTACTTTCAATCCTGTAATATAACATACAAAGTAGAGATAAGATACTAATGTTAGAAAGTCAGTTGAAAACGATAAGAATTGAAATGATGCTTTGATCGACTTGTATCGTGCGATGAAATAAGATGTAAAAATTTGTATTAAGATGTGCAATAAAAATGAACTTGTAATCGTTTTCAACATATTTTTTTTTCAGGGTAAAATATTGCTATACTTTCAATAAGACGTGCTAAAAACAAAATAATATTTATTATATATACACTTTTGTTTTTCAGTTTTAATATTTACATAAAGTTATTTTATATTCGGACCGTGCGTGTATGACGACGAAACCTTTATAATCACATATATCTAAATTGACATATATCATGAATATATTTTAGATCCGCGTGTTAAATCTTGGCGTCATCAGTCATTACGCGCGGTCCTTATATAGGTATATTGTAAGCTAGAATATAATTTTAAAAATCATCCAACGTTGATTTTAAATACACGGAGACATTTCTCTTCTATATATTGTAGTATTAATTATTACTAATTAAATGCATATTTTGATTTATAGAGTTAGCGTTATATCAGCATTTGGAAATGGAAGATACCAAACTCATTGTTTACTGTCGACCAAATCATTTTTCAACTTTAGGAAATTTCAGAGTACGGAAAAAACTATGTGATGTCATAGTTATAGTAAGTAGTTTATATTATTTTAATATACAACCCATTATTTTAAAAGTCGCGAAAAATAAAACATTACTTGGAAATTAAAATTAAAGCGAAAAAATTCTTGTATATACGTATATAATATAATTAAGGAGGTTCATGTGCGACTCCCTAGTGAAGGGTAAACCATTTTAAAATGTTGCTTAATATATACGTTAAATACACAACATTAATGTATATAAATAAAGGAAATTAATTTCGATGAGATTTCCACCAAAAGATGATTTTCATTAATATAGTTTAGAAATAAAAAATATTTTTTAACATGCAATATGGCCAGCGTAGTTTTTTTTGTCGGCACGCATGGGCAGTTCAGCACAGCTGACTGTTCGCCGCAAATGTAAACGTATATTCAACTATAACCTACTAACTCTCATACCGAGGGACTGATATCCTGTTTTTTTGCGAAGAAATCATATTATTTCCAGTGTAAAAATCGAGAATTCGAGGAAAATACATGTAAAACGTTGGTTTTCAAAAAACATTTTCTTATTATTTTGGTAGTATCTGAATTTTCTTGTAGTGTATTAAATGTTAATAAACAACTTCTATTAATTTTTTTAATTATTCAGTTTTTTGTCTTACGTACTTATTTCGTATCTTTTATTTCTGTTGTTTCGGTTTACCTATCTCTAATTATATTTTTCCCTAAACAGCTGAATAATTATATCATGTTTTTTAATAACATCTTTTCGGCATACCCAAGAAAATTGGACAATAATGAAACACTAGCAACAAAAGAAATTTCGATACAAAATGTTTATTACATTATTACTATTTATTTCGAATTCGATTGAAGCCTTAGTTTTTCCAGAATAACGTGGCATAATAAATAACTAAAACAGAACTATTAAGACTTCTAATAAGTATTATGAAATGATTTTTTTTTTGAAGAACAAATTGTATATACCGATATCTAAGTTATCTAATTTCCAAAAGAAACTTTTTCCAGTAAAATGATGTCTATTTCTTTGATGTTAGCTTTACGAAAATTATAAGTTTACAAACAGAAAATTGGTCAATCTGGATAAATATAGAACAAATAAAGTGGTTAGGAAAAATTATTCTGAAACTCTGGTGAAAATTGCAATGAAATCCCGATAATTTTTACCAGTCTGTTACAACCATTTTTTCTAACCACTTCATTTGTTTCATATTGCCCCAAGCCCCAATCATCGCTATAATGTTTTTAGAAAAACATTTTTCGCGTACATATGTATAGACATGCTTGTAAGCGTTCAAATAAATATTTATTGTTACTAATTTTTCTTATAAGTATTGTACGAAATTTTTATACGAAAGGTATTTATTTTCTACGAAATATCCTAATTCCTTGAATGGATTAAAAGGTCTTATAAATAAATATAATAAAAACTTGTGACTTGTCTTTATATAATTACTTCTTTTTTTAGGCAGAAGAGCAACGTTTTCATGCACACAAATGTATTCTAGCAGCAGCCATAAACTACTTTGATGAATATTTTTCAAGTGAAAATTCATTTGGAAGTGAGAAAGAAATACTAATAAAGCACGTTACAGCTACGTAAGTTATATGTTAAATTAATTTATATAACAGTAATAACTTTAAACGTCCCGTATTTCATTTACCTGAAAAATAACACTCTACAAAATAATGTAAACTTACACACCTTGAAAGTGTAAGTCTTCATTATATTTAACGAATTGGTGACAAAAAATAAATTATCGTACAAACTCATAGAACCTGCATAAGCCAGTTAAATATATATTCTTTTACAAAGTTTCCAGAAACAAATGGTGACCACTTTGGTTATTCCTGAAATGAAAATTAACGACGCTTTGTTCCTAAGCATAAACAAAAGTGTCTCAGTTGTTTACCTTGTAACTTTGTAGAATGATGCATATTACTTAATTACACAGGACAACTGAATTTTATATTAAGGCGGTTTTACACATATAGGCCTGCCTCTGAGGTCAAAATCACCTGAAAAAATAAAATAAAATATAATTATTCATAAAAAAATTTTGTATACTATAAGTATAACTAATTTTTTATAAAATGAGCCAAGGTAGAGGTCCTTTCATCCTTTTGATCCTGAAACATAGTCCTTTTTACAAAACAACTTCTGCATTACCTTTTTTGGAGACTAGTTGATGGATTTTGATGGGGTACAGTGCAAATTACTTGCAATACACTCACCTATGGTACAAAGCTCTAGATTTTTAAATTTTTTCATTAAGTATGTTTTTTATGTAAAAGACTAATTTTTTATCGTTAATTTTTTTAATTTTTATGGTTTTAAAAAAAAAGTACTTAATGAAAAAATTAAAAAAATCCACAGCTTTGTACCATAGCTGGGTGTATTACAAGTAATTTGCACTGTACCCCATCAAAATCCATCAACCAGTCTCAAAAAAAAAACAACGCAGAAGTTCAAAATATTAGATTTTCAGAAATAAGCCTTGAAAGAAATGTACCATGAAACTTCAAAAGTAATTAGTCATCAGTATTTAACAGTATAAAATGATGAAAATATAGGATGTAGTAATTGCATGTGTGCATTTAGAATCTTCTGTCAACAGCATCGATTCAACTAAAAGTTACTGCAATCTGTCCTTTTATACTTTTAATCCATCTACTATTGAGTAACTTCTTCAAATATTAAATTAGGCTGAGTTAGATTATTATTGCTAACACTAATATAAACATAAAATATCCAGCCAGTGGTATAAAATAAAGATTATTATTGCTAACACTAATATAAATATAAAATATCCAGCCAGTGGTATAAAATAAAATCAAAATCCCATTTAAAATCTGAAAAACCAACATTTTCATGACCAAAAGTACATGAGTATACGAGAGTCAATAAGACTATTTTTTCATTTATCACTTGATTACACATATTATATATTAGATATCTACATGTTGAGTTTACATATATCTTGAATTCAATTCTGGGAGACTTAATATACTGAAAAGTGCAGGTTCATCTTGACACTCTCTATAATACGTATAACTTCTTTAACCCTTTCAGAACCAATGTACATTATAATGTACATGAACTATCGACTCCTTAAAAAATTTCTGTACGTTATGAAATGGTAAAAAACCTATTGGATTACGTCTATGAGTCCTCGACCTATGAAAAAAGTTATATAAGTTATTTTTTTTTTTTTTTTTAATATGGCTAAGAAAATATTGCAATTTCTAACTATTATTATAAACGTATCAGCACTTTTAAAAAAATAATACATATTTAAGAAGGATATCAAGTATTAGAAAAATTTTTGTGATCCTATTTTTATATATACATTTTTATTTTACTAAGAAATATTGAATGTACATTGCAATGTACATCCGTCGCATAGAATAAAATAGCAGACATATACTTTTGACTTCTAAGAAACAGTGATAAACAAGCGAAATGTAAGTGAGTGTGGACTTTACGAACGAAGATATTAGTACTACCCATTTATCATTTAGTATGCGTTGTACATCGAAAGAGTTCACATCAAATTTTAATTTTTCGCTAAATTTTACTTTTAAGCGACTGATGTAGATTCCAATGTACATACTTCTATTTTTTTATACGGAAGACCGAAAATTCTGAAAAAATTCAGAGATTATATTTAAGCCATTAGAAGTTAATTCATAACAAAAAAAAATTTTTTTGACAGCTAGAAATAATTCGGTTCTGAAAGGGTTAAATTGAATTTTATTCTTATGAGTTGAATTCAATCATTTGACTCTTATCTTTTTTCATAAAGATAGACATGTTTTTAATTCTATCGTATTAACATATCAGTATTTAACGTATTACTGTTTCTCCTTTCACACACTTACTTAAATCTTGATGATGCAAATTTTTGGTCAGAATATCTATATTTAATTGAATGAAGTGTTCTTGTCTTGAACTGTAGTTACATTTGAAATTTAAACAAAAACGTCACTGTACACTTATAATATTAAACTTTAAAATCTTTTCAGATGTATCTTCATATCGTCGCTCTAGATTAAGAAGGGGTCAACTCGGCGTCCGCTTCAAAAAGGAGCCAACTCGGCGTCCGCTTCAAAAAGGAGTCAACTCAAACGCGATTTTTTTTTCTCGAAATTTAGGTGGGCAACACCATTGAATGGGAAAATATATCATTTGTAGTATATTTATAGACTGTACATATTATAAAATATGTTATTATGTATATAGGCGCGCGTAGCGCGCTGATTAACCCTAGTCGATGATAACGTTACCGCTCGGCCTCGTCGGTCGGAACTCGAGTCACGAGTCACGACTCTCCATTCGATCACTCGATGTGTTCATCAAAATCGAAAAGCACGTGGTACAGTGGTATTGTCAACATAACCTTGTTTTAAAATGAGAGTTTGTCGGCTATAGCTTGACAACAACTCTAACGTCAAAATTTAAACAAAACGCGCGATAGCTAAAAATCAAGACAAATGCATGAAAAAATTTTGGAGTTTAGTTTCAAAAAGTCGCATTTGTTAAAATCGCACGATAGTTAAAAATGAAAACAGACGTGTTAGAAATATCTTGAATTTTAAAAATGAAAACAGTGGTGCTCAACGTATTAATATAGCTCATATTAAAATAGAAATATAATTTTTTTAGAACAATTTGTACGAAAGTCGCGTATTTCGAGTGTGTTTATATATAATATACATATATTTAGTGTGTATATATGTATATTTTAACGTAAATATATTTAGCACAAAATATTAAATGTGAAAACTTATTTTGTATTTAAGGAAGGAAAAAAATTAGCCAGTTTATATATGAGTATGGTTTTACTTTTAGTCATTTTTTGTATACATCTATTTATTACAAAAGCTAGTTTTTTTTAAATATTTAAATAATTTTTCTTAGGAAACCGGTGATGTATTTTTGTAGGTAAAAGCTTACATCTACAAAGAAAAAATTTACATAAAATATACATAACATATTTTATAATCAATGTACAGTCTATAAATATATTACAAATTATACATTTTTCCATTCAATGGTGTTGCCAACCTAAATTTCGAGAAAAAAAATCGCGTTTGTGTTGACTTCTTTTTGAAGCGGACGCCGAGTTGACCCCTTTTTAATATAGATCGGCGATTTACTACCACACCTCAACATGGTAGCAGAGCGTAGTTAGGATAGTGAGTAAAAAGCTTTTTATCTTCTACATTAACTCTCGAGTCGTGTAGAGATAATTAAAAGTTCCGCGTATGTGAACACCGTGAAAAAAGTATATGGAAGAAGAATCGAAGTTGAAAATCGAGCAAGAAGAAAAGCTCCAACACGAAGCAACGTTCGAGACATCTACTGAAGAAGACACAATCACGGAGGTCAAGCAAGGAGAAGATTCAGAACACGAAGGAAAGTTCGAGAACGAAGACCAAATGGAGAGAAAAGAAATCATGATAACGGTGTTTGATGGAGAAGACTACAGCATGTGGAAGAAAAGGATTACGATGTACTTGAAGATGAAAAAGTGTGACATAGTAATAACTAGAGCAAAAGTTGCCGCAGACAAAGATGACTGGGAAGAAAATGACTTGAAGGTCATAAATTTGATTTACAGTGCCATATCCAACAAACAATTGGAGTTTGTGTGTGAACAAGATACAGTGTATAGAATAATAAGGAAATTGGATGATATATATTTGAAAGAGTCTACAGCACTAGAAATTGTGTACAGAATTAATTGGAAAAATTGAGACTAAAAAAGTATAGTGATACAGCAACATTTTTCAGTGAATTTGAAAAATCAGTGAATGAATTAAAAAGCGCAGGGGCAAAAATAAGTGAGAAAGAAAAACTAAATTACATGTTGAAGACGGTGCCGAGCCTATACAGTTACATTGGCGATTTAATAGACACATTAAAAGAAGAGGATAAAACAGCATCGTAAGTGAAAAATAAAATTTAAATTGCTGAAATGATAAATAATAAAGAGCATAGCGAACAAAGGTCGAATGTATTCGCTACAAAGAAGGACCAGAAAGGAAGCTGTTTCAAGTGTGGAAAAAATGGGCATTTCGCACGAGAATACCAAAATGGTGGACAAGCAGGACAAAGTGGCACAAATAGCGAGGTTCAACACGTGGCCGCGGCCGAGGTCAGGCAGGAAGAGGCAACTACGGCAGAGGACGCGGACACTTCGGTCATCAAGGAGCCAACACGAGCGAACAGAACAGCGAAGGTGCGAACGCATGGATAGCTATGGCGCATGCGGCGCCGAGTAACGATAGTCAAGGTAGGCTAGGTAATGAAATACAGTAGTTAATGGACAGCGGATGTACAGACCACATAATAAATAGCGTAGATTATTTTGATAAATGTATTGATCTTAAAGAACCGGTAAGTATATACTTAGAGAATAATAGATATATAAAAGCAATGAAAATCGGAAATGTAGTTAGCTATTTTGACGCGTTTGGTAAAAAGAGTGAAGTGAACATGAGTAATATCTTTTACGCGGAAAAAATGAATACTAATTTAATAAGTTTCGTGAAATTAACAGATGACAATACGATTATCTCGAAGGGAAATCTAGCAAAGATAATAGATAAAAATAATAAATTGATAGCTGTAGCATACAAAGAAAATCGAACTTACAAAATAAAGAGTAATTTGTAACATAGAGATAATTTTGTAAACACAGTCGAGTGTAACAATAATAATATGAGTTCGAAAGAGAAATGGCCTAGAATGTTAGGACACGTAAATTTCGGGTATCTAAATACACTATGTAAGCAAGAGTTACTAACGGGTATTCCGAATGAATTTGAATCGGAATTTATGAAATGTAAAACGTGTATAGAGAATAAGATACATAATTTACCGTTTAAGAATAATAGATCCAGAGCGAAAGATATCTTAGAGATTATTCATACTGATGTATGAGGTCCCTTCAGAACGACCGGATTTAACTAAGAAAGATATTTTATATCATTTATAGATGATTATAGTAAAATCTCTAAAGCTTATTGCATAAAATCGAAACACGAAGTATTTAATTGTCTAGTTCAATTTATTAATGAAAGTGAAAACTTAACCGGAAAACGTGTAAAAATATTGAGATGTGATAATGGGAAAGAATATTTAAATAATCGATTTTATAAAATCATAAGAGGAAGAGGTATTATTTTGAATAATTGCCCAATATATGTACATGAGTTAAACGGAACCACGGAACGGTTTAATAGAACGATAATGAATATGACGCGTTGTTTACTAACAGAGGCACAAGTACACAAAAGATATTGGCCTGAAATAGTATGTGCAGCAGCATATTTGAAAAACCGTAATAGAAAGAAAAACGCCTTTTGAGATTTTCTTTAAAAGAAAACCGAGCGTAGAACATTTACGTCTTTACGGTAGTAGAGTTTTTGTTAGGAAACAGGAAAAAGGCAGATATGGGAATTTTATTAGGTTACAGTGAGCTATGCTATAGAGTACTATTGAGTAATAAAATCATAGTTGCTAGACACCTAGATATAGTAGAGGAAAATGCAAAATGCATAGGACTTGATGATGTAGAGCCAAAGTTTCCATCTCCTTCTACTTCGACTCTCGAGTCAAGTAGAGGAGAAGAAAATTATCGTGATGATGATTTAATCGATGATAATGTTTTTCAAAGCGCGGATGAAGATGATGAACAGAAACTAAAAGTAGCAAATAAGAAAAATTTCGAAATATTGAAAGTTCCACGTAGATCTACACGTGAGAGAAAAAGGCCAATATGATATCCAGACAATGTTTCAAATAATATTTATGTAAATTACTGCAGGGTAGATACTCCATATACATTTGAGGAGGCGATGAGTAGTAACGATAGTGAGAACTGGATGAAAGCTATGGATAAAGAAATAGAAAGTTTAAATGAAAATAAAACACGGGAATTAGTTAAGAAGATACCAAATGAAAAGGTACTATATGTAACAAAGATAAAATTTAAAAGAAGTAATGTAGATTATTGTTTATATACTCAAGGTGAGTGTATAGATCAAATTTACTTATTAATATATGTCGATGATTTGTTAATTTGTAGTAAGAGCAATTGAGTGAAATTGAGTGATCCTGTAAAGATATTTGAAGATAATACAGGCGCGATAAATATAGCGAATTATGGAAACTTACGAATAACTCGAAGCATATAGAAATACATTATCACTACGTTCATGAAACCGTGAAAGAAAAGGAAATTGTAATAATTAAAATCGACTCGAATGATAATGTTGCGGATATCTTTACAAAAGCGTTGTGTAAAGATAAGTTTGAAAAGTTCAGAAAATTACTGAAGATAATGTAATAAATAAAAGTTTACAATATATATGTAAGGAGGCGTATTGAAAATAGTATACATCTATATTGTAAACACAGAAAGTATATTAATGTATGAGCGCACGACTGTACCGAGAGCGCGCAAGTATGAGTGTGAATGCACACATGGAAGTCTCCCCTCCCTAGTGTGTGCGTGAGTATAAAGTAAGTTGGACAGTAGCGAGCGATGCACGTCTCTCTCTCTCTCTGCCGCTGTACGCCGTACGATAAGCACCTCGCGCGTGGCGCAGGAAGCAACGTATAGAATAAGTCTCAATAAACTCTTCTTTATTCTTATTATAATAAAGTCTTCTCCTCATTTACTACCACACCTCAACAATTTAATAATCAGATTTAATATAAATTCAACAAGAATCTTGAAGTTGTATAGTAGATTCTCAAACTACGATTGTATCTAATACAGATGTTGGTATTGAAAGAAATGATGAAGAAAAAAACAGGAAGAACAAATAATGGATGATATATGTGGTAATTCTAAGTTATACAAGTCAAGTTTAGAAAAACAAGAAGTTTCTAATTTAATATTAGTAGAAACTGATACTATTAGAAAATAAAAATCCAATGCTGAGAAGGTTTTTTATACAAAAACGTAGATCCAGAAATACTTAAAAATCCAATAGAAATATGTCAGGATTATCTAAGCTAGCTAATACAAAATAATATACAAAATAATATACTCGTATACAAAATAATGCGTGATGCATGTAAGAAAAAAGTAAAGTTCTTCTGAGTCATCGGAATTACAAAAGACTGTAAGTTTCTACAAATCGTTTTTTATAGAGATTCTAGTGACAAAGAGAATCATAAATATTATAAAAAATAATAAGTGATTCGTGTAAAAAAAAATAAAATTTTTGTTCTGAGACATCGGAATTACAAAAAACTGTAAGTTACGACAGAATGTTTCATGGAGATTCTAGTGACAAAGAAAATCATAAACAAGAAATGTTAAAATGGAAAAGGGCTTATATCAGTAAAAGAAATAATAACATAATTACCTTCTACTAGCAAGATTTTAAATATTTAAATTATGAGTTAATTAGCTTTTAAACAGCAAGAATTACTTTTTCAATAAAATCAACCATTACAACAACAAAAACACCAACAGCAAAAGAAAATGATATAAAAGAGATTTACAATGAAAAAATAGTATTAATTCTGAATTCTGAAAAAATAATACTGTTTCTGAAAGTGATTTAGATGAACAAACCAGTGGCAAGTCAAGTGCTTCAAAAAATAATATTCGAAATGAAGAAAAAGCTTACTCTCTTCATCTGAAGAAAATATTTATTCACAACATTTATATGATGCAGAACGTTCTAATAATTTATTCAACTACTGTCAGTGTCCATAT
>JAYJLV010000032.1:2441975-2454774 GCA_036873485.1 Torymus texanus | reverse complement strand
ACGACTATGTACTCCACCAATAAGTGCATATTAACTTTGAATAAGTGAAATTTCACTTATGTTACTTTAGAGAGTATGCAGCAGATTCGGGTTCGAATCCTAGTAGTTTTTTTATAAAAGCTTATGTGCTAAACTCAATACCGGCGTTCTTGTGGTTTGCATTACACTGTAGGCCTATTTGATTAGATGGTTTCACGGACCCCTAACTAACTCTACTACTGATTTTCCCAACGTCTCATAGTATTAAAAATTACACGAAACTGCGAATTGAATTTGAGACAATAAATAATCAAGAAAAACAAGTGTTCTGCCTGTTATTCTAAATTAATAACCATTTTATCTCTATTTTCGAGAGTAGCTTTTTTTTAAAAATAAATAAGAATGAAAAAGCAATGCAGCTAGAATAATTCACCTCGTTTTAACAAATAGCATTGGCGTTGAACTGGATTTACTTGTGCAGATCGATCAGTTGGCATTACTCTTGCAGCACGAAGCCTCCTTTTCTGTTTCACCTGCAGTTGAACCTTGGACTTTAACTCGAGCCCGTATTTTATTAGCCTCGCTCCCCTGTTCTCTGTGCGCGTGTGTATACACCCATGTAGAGAGAGAGCGGGATAGAGAGAGAAAGAGAGAGAGAGAGAGAGAGAGAGAGAGAGAAGAGAGAATTGGCCGCGATGGCAGTTTACACGCGGGGGCCAATTTGATATGATTTGCATGGTAAATTAGAGGTATCGACTGCGGCGGCGGCAGCAGCGCACCTAACTGCATATGTCGTTATCGCCGGTATCGCGGCTACCGGCCTACACCGAGCCGCGCACGCATGCAAGTGCGTGCGTAGGGTGCTTACATTTATATACACAAGTCTGTGGGCCGAATGGGGCTAGTACTTGAGGGCGTTCCACCGATGGCGCACATTTGTCCATTTGACATCTAATACTTTCTTGCGCACGAGTGCGGGAATGATTGATAGCGCTCTGCTCAGCGGCTGTAATGACAGAGATGCTTTCCACCAGCAGTTCTATTTCTCTCTTAATTTCTCTGCTCTGCTTATTTCTGTGTCTAGCTTGTACGCAGCACTTACAATTTCTCAAGACTTTTCACTCGCTGTTTTCATCATTATCATAACCATTCGGTTCCAATTTTTTATCTTTCGAAATATTACACAATACTCAGTAGTTTTTTATTCACGAATATACATCGATAATAAGCCAGATTAATTTTTTTTTTTTAAATTAAATTCACTAAAAGTTCAGTCTGGTAGAGGCCATCATTATTTTATGCAAAGAATCGCGTTTCGGGACATTCCACAGACAATAATGAGTTCCAAGACAGTCTAAAAGTATTCAAAGCATCCGTTTAAAATTAGTAGAATACTCTTTGATGTATAATTGCTGGTAATTATAATTATTTTCACACATTCCTATACACTACTACATACCAACACTCAAGCAGATTTCGTTGCAGTAAAAATTGTGCTGCAAAACAGACCTGCGGCTTTTTATGGCATTTACTCTGGCCACTACTGAGTCCACAGAAAACGAGAAAGAAAAGAAAGTAAGTTGTCAAAGAGTTACTTTATAACGCACACTGTTTACAGTTATTTAGATATTCCATATGTAAATAATATTTACTTAAACAATTTTTATGTTTACAACTAGTTGACTGATAACTAAAATACAAGTGATTTGACCTTTCTTCCATGACAGTCCATGATGGCATTCAAAGGAAAATTATAACAAAGCTAAAATATCGAAAATGCTATATCTCTGTATGAAGTAAGTTAGAAATTTCTACCGTGGCGTATTTTATGAGAAATCATATTTAATATGTTACTTTCGCACAAGAGACATCATTTTAAACTTTTGTGTTGTAATGAATTTCTGTAAAAAATGAAAAGGATTATGACCGTTTTAACTCGGGATATTATACATCTAATAAGATGCTTTAATTATTTACTTTTTTAATATTTATTTCAGTAAAACATTTATTAAAGAATAAATTTCCAACGAGTTTATCTATAGCATAATTAAAATTTAATAGAGCTCTTTATTTACAATATTTGCGCGCTGTTAATAATGATTAGTATACTGTTAATCTACATAAAAATAACAAAATATATGTTCAGAATTTAAAAAATTCTTCAAAAGTTTTATTTTCTTCGTTTTTAAAGTTGTTTAAAAAAGTCAGTTCATTTATTTAGATTCGTATTACTTGTGAAAAGCTACATATAGTTTAACGAGTTAATCGTCAATGTATTGGCATGGGTTTTTATAGATTAAAGTAATTTAAAGGTTTGACTCACAAGCATAGTAAGTATCTCAGATCCAGATCACTGATTTTGCTCAAACTTTGAGATATGTTTTTAGATACCGAAATATGAAGGAAGCCGGAATATTAGAGCCTAACGCTTCGATAAACTGAAGTTATCGATAATTTTACCTGAATTTTAAACAAATACTGAATAAAAAGAGCTAGAATTTTAACGTTAACTATTCAGCTTCGGAAAGCCTTACATATGATTGTAAAAAAATAAAATCAAACTATTGAAAATTAACAGAATTGAAAAATATTAACTCCTTCTAACGTTATTATACTTGAAAGTTAGGTCACGAAAATATGCATTAATATATAAATAAAATTGAAGCTCTTTTCCATCGATTTATCAGCAGTTTTTAGTTGCTCAAGTTTGAACTAACACAACATTCGAAGGAGTTGATATTTTTTAATTCTGAAGAAAGCAGTGGAAAGTTCACACTCTTTAGTTGTATTTAATTTTTTTACAATTCTATTACATGATACTTATCTAGTCTGAATAGTTAGCGTAAAAACCGAGCATTTTTTTTAGTATTTCCTCAATATACAGTTGAAAATGTCGATAACTTCAATTAATCGAAGCGTTAGGGTCTAATATTGTGACTTCTAAAAACATATTTGAAATTTTAAGAAAAAACCGTGATCCGGATTCGAGATACTCTCCTTGTCAGTGATATTAATAAAATTAGCACGAATCTAGTTATTTAGATGATCCAAGTCGAACGAAGAGACTGAAAGAAAAGTCGTAGCTTAATTGACAACTAGATTCACTGCTAATTATCTAGATAGTATAGATATAAAAATATAAGAGTAAAATAATTATAACGATAATAATGTCGTGTAAAAAATGTTAAAGGAAGTGGGTTGCGGAGCGGGAGGGCGAAAGTTGCGGGCGAATGCAGAGGAGGATAAATAGACTGACAGAGAAACATAGATAATGAAACAAGGAGTCGGAGAGATAGCGTGGGTGAGCAGCGGATGGGGTAAAAGCCGGGGAGAGGAAAGAGAGCACGAGGGGTAGGAAGGGAAATTCGTTGTCGAGAGAAACGAGGCATGGACTACAGCCTCAGGGCTGAAGGCTTCGTCTAGTACTGCCGCCGCCACCAGCGCTCGAGAGGGTGTCGTGACTGAAGTAAGGGGCTGGTAAATGAAGGCGGAGAGCTTCGTTTTGTCGGCTGTCTGCTCACCTGTCTGACAGACCGCCACCATAGCCATCCTATCAACTTCTTTCGAGCTTTGCCTTTTTTCCCATTGATTTATTTTACCCTCGCTCCTTCGTTTCTCTTTATTTCACGCTTTTTCATTGTACGTAACGGAACGGCCCGTCCACGTTGTTCGCATCCCAATAAAGTATCCAATAAATTTCAACGATAATATATCCCATTTCAGCGGATCAATCAGATTTCAAATTAACATAGTTATTAATTATTTATTTTGCTTCGTTGTCAGTGCTTGCGCTCGCACAGAGTATAGTCAGTATTTATTGCTTAATGAAACGTCCTTGCCGTATTATCGATCTGCAATGCGCGGGCGATTATTACAAGAGTTGTTATGTCAGTAATACAGTATATTGCGGGAGCAGCCGTGCGAGTTTTTTCCTCGTAATCAAGTCGAAGCCGAATTGGCGCAGTGATGCAGAAAAAAGTGAGTGTCATTACTGCGAAGTGAAATTCACGTGTGGTGCTCCTCGACGGCGCTATCAGCGATCTGAAAATCAGGGGGGCGCAATACAGCAGTGCGCTCAGACAAAGGCCTCCCCCGAGCCGCTTGCGTTTCTATTCGCCTGGCAAACGCGCCGGAGCGACTCCCGGCGTCTCGCTTTCTTCCGTTCGCATTCGCGCGCAATTTCTCGATGCTTTACCGCGGACGCGACGAGGCGTAATCGGCCGCGGAACGCCAGTCCCAGATGCACGCGCTCTGTCTCCCTTCCTCCCTCCCCCCTCGACTTGTGCTCGTCTTTTGAGCGCACGCACGCATGTTATATGCGCAGAGGCGAGGGAGTTTCGCGCTGGCGCTGCGGAACGCACATATATACGCGGGGGAGTCGACGCGCTCTCTTATGCTCGCACGTCCCCTTCTCGCGTCCCCACCGCTCTCTTTCTCTCTCTCTCTCTCTCTCTCTCTCCTCGCTGTTTGCTCGAGCGAGTTGTGTGCTTTGTATTAATTTCTTTTCTCCGACCGATCGATGCGCGGGCTGTACCGCTCGCGCTAGACTGTGTGCAGAAGCGACGTGAAAAAATTAAAAGTTCGCCCGCAGCGCTATTTTTGTCTTCTACATATATATACCTTCACGCGACGCGACCCTGCAAAGTGCTATTTTATATATACAGAGAAACGACGATTGCGAGCTTTTGTTTAGCTTGACCAGTCGATTGGGGATATGTAGGCTCTGCGGGCACTTCCTCTTACTTGTTTTGCGCATCATTGTGGAATTTCGGGAAAGCTTCCGGCTGCAGAAAAAGTTCTGAGGGAAAACTTGCAGTGCCCGAGCCGAGAGCGACGCGCCAGAGCAGAGGGAGACATTAAACTCGCCCGAGTCGAGGTTCACTAACCGTAGAACTTTCGGGCCGATCGAAACTAGGGAAAATATATACAGGGCCAGCTCGGGAGGGCTGAATATATATATACAGAGAGAGAGAGAAAGAGAGAGAGAGAGAGAGAGAGAGAGAGAAGCAGTCAGCGGCACTTTCTTATGTTCGCGCGCGGTTCGTCGACACTGCGATTACTCCTGGTGGAAATACGCCGGCGAAAATTGAGGAGAGAAGGGACGAGAGGGAAGCGGAGCTACGCTTCCCGGCCCGATTGATATATCAGGGCCGCGGCTGCTGCGGCCCAGCGAAAACTTGCGCCCGGCGAATTCAGTTTCAGACCGAGTTACGAATGGTTAAATATGATAATGAAAGTATGACGTGCCCGCCGAGTTTTCCCAGAGTCGGCCGAGCTACAGGGAGAAATTGAAATTGCTCGAGCTGAAATACATAAATCGCGGGCTACGCGCGCCGGGAATAAAGCCGCTAGGCGGCAGAAAGAAGGACAAACAGAGCGCCAGGGAAAAACAGAGGGAGGAAAGGAGATTGAGAAGCCCTTCCCAGCTTACGTTAGATTCCTTAACTTTCTTAATCCCCCCCTGTCTTTTATAACAAAACATCCGTCACTCACTTTTTCATCGACTAAATTTCAACTCTACTTTTTCCTAATATTGAGATTTTTACGCAGCCCAGAGCCAGGGTAGGACGTATTAATTTAAAATTCTATACGGTAGTATTCCAGATTTCATGAAGGAAAGCTTAAGAAAGTTCAGCTGGTAAACAAGTGGCGCAGCTTTATGAGAAAAAGTTTACGTACAGAAAACACTTTGAGTACATAAGCTTTGCATGATTTCTTGTATCCAGAGAATCGAAGAGGTTTTCCTACGAGGATGCCCCAACATTTTTATGTTACAATATTCGAAAAAATACCTTCGAAAGTGCATAGCCCATTTATAAGCAGTAATAGGAAAAATAGCCATCGCGAAATCTTATAACTCATCTGGAAATGAAAGCCGTGCGGTTTTGCATGCGCACTCCACGAAAGCTTTTCCGATAAGCGCTCTCACAGGAAGTCTTTTCTTTTATTCGGGAAAGCCCGACAACGCCCCGAAAGAAATGAGGAATCTCGAGGACGCTTCCGATAGATCGAATTCTGGCTCAAGCAAGCGCGCCTAATTATTGCATCTCCAATGGCTTCCCGGCAGGCAGAGCCGATGTATCGCCGGGGCGGCCGATCGAACGCTGAGAGGGAGCCGAAGAGAAAAAGCTCTCTCCTTCCTCCCAGTTTATTTTCCTCCTTTTCTTATTCCGCGGAGCATCGCGCCATTCTCCTCCTCGGAGCCGGAAGGGCAATAACTGGAATCACGAGAGTGCGGGATATATGTATAGTGCACCCGCTGCGACTGATTTATTCGATTTCGAGAAACCGACAATTTTATTCTTTAATAAAGGATGCAAGTGCCCGGGAAATTCATAACGTGAGAGGACTGTGAAAGCCCGGGACTTTGTCAAAAAAATCCCGGAAATCGTTTTTCGTTAATGGATTCGCTTGTGAATTTTGGAAAATTCAACTTTTCTAGCACACCCCCTCGACTGTTACCTACTGCTGCCTGGCGAAACCTAATAGTTTATTGATGGAAGCTTGGATGCGTACTGGATATATGTCATCAGATATTCACGCCTTTATGATGATCAGGCGAGTTTATATGAATCAATAGGGGGCAATTAATATTTATGAAGCCGCGCGGCGTTAATAGGACGACGTTCGCGTTAAATTGCTGGATCGTAGAGCTCTCTTGAGAACGTCGAAAGACTGGCGCGCGTGCGGGCGCACGTCAAGCCGCTCGCCGCCTCGAGTGGCTGGGTATTAATACGGGTATTAATACGGGGATTAAGACCGGTATTAATGTGAGAAGCGTGCGCCCAGGCTGGGCTCGCAGCGCGCGCGCACGTGCAGCACAATGGTGTCGGTTCAGTCCCATCGGACAATTGTCCCGCACGTGTTTGCCTCATGTCGTATGTGCCATTGCACGGATGAGCAGAGCACGATTTCCGAGAGGTTCCATCATCCATCCAGCCTCATCAATTCCGCTATGCGGCGACGTGTTTGTTTTCCATAGACTTGTTGTTCCTGTTCGATGCGCGTTACCGCGGACTTTCACTCTCCAATACCTCTTCATTTCATGGTATATATCATGCTTCTCACGTGCAAACGCCGATACACACCTATTGTTCAAAGCGCAATTGTACACAGAATATGTTCCACACGTTCTTATTTTAAATTCAACAGGTTCTATGTTTAACTCAAAAAGCGCCACGCAGTGGGAAACATGAAAGTTTAATGCAGTTCGGTAAAAAATAACTTGATCAAAATATCGATGTCCCTATAGTATGCGAAATAGCTTTAGCAGAAAAGTTTGCATTTACATCCAACAGTTTCGCTGTAGCGACTAACTTTTGCTCTCGAAAACGATTTCATGATTACAATACCCACTTGATAATTGATACGATAACCTTATCAGTTATCTGGTATTCATTGATTTATTTAGTGAATAAAATTGTTCGTACAATCAAAATCCTTTGTTAAAATAACTAATCTAAAATGCTATTTTAGTTTTATTTTCGTAGATAAAGTGAATTATTACAATGACTATGAATTTTTTCTCTTACACGAATTTTATTTATTAATACGACTAGAAATAGCCCAAAAGAAAGCAATTATCAATAAGAACTAATATTTAGTGAGTAATTTCAAATCCTTATGAATTTTTTAAAGCTTCCTCTGCATAGATTATATTCGTAACCTATACGAGCTCAACTTTTTAGTGAAAAATTTTTTGAAAATACACTTGTGAAATAAATTTTTTCTTGTTCATGAAGACTTCTTTGACTATAGAAAAAAATAGGAACACGGCTGATTTGTTGGTATCACTTTTTGCTGACAATAATTCGATTTATAAAAAATGATTAAAAATTTCTCTAATTTGGTCCTGATTCATTTCACGGAAATCAACTCAATATGAATTTTGGAAATAAAAAAATTAAATTAGAGAACGGGAGCTTTCCAGATATTTTTTAAAATTAAAAAATGTTAATACCTTTCAAAGTTACTTGAGTTTGAAGTTGAGGTTAAAATTCACTAAACACTGTAAAGAAGTGCCCCTTTGTCATCATTTTTCGTAAATTTCAACCTGAACTTCAAACTCACATTTCTTTTGAAGGAATCGACATTTTTTAATTACGAAAAAAATCTGAAAAGTTCCCGTCTCTATAGTTTCATTTTTTTTCTAAACTTGATGTATAGTTGTTTTTGGTAGAATGATTCAGTACTAAACTAGAGCTGTTTTTAATAATTTTTTAAACATCGAGTTAAGTCAGCCAAAAATGATATCATCAAATCGATCGTGTTCCACTTTCTTTTCTATATTCAGGATTCCCTGAAGAACCAGAAAAAATTTATTTAAAAAATGTGTTTACAAGATTCTCTGTCAAATCGACAGGAAAACAAATATATTTTCTTTAAACACCCAGAAAATGTTCTGCTACTTATTCCGGATATCCCTGAATTTTTTCAGATTTTTTTTTTGACCCATACATTGGATATATATATATATATATCAGAAGTCAAAAACTGAATTTTGATGATTTTTTGCATTTTTTTTTGCCGATTTTCATTAATTTATAACTCGTCAGGAAAGCATTTTTCACGATAAACATAAGAATAGTTTCTTTTGTAAAATTTTCTCAGTTTTTCAATAAAAATACTTTTAACGGCGTACGTACACTGATAGAATTTTTCCGTAAAAATTACCCTTGAAATTCATGGTAATCGAGGAACATGTCAGATTCCAATAATTTTTACCGTGAATCACGGTAATTTTTACGGGAAAATTCTATCCGTGTATATGCTTTTACTTACATGTATGAGAAAATTCGCCAAACCTTCGCACTTTTTATATCCCAAAACTCGAAAAATTTTTTTTTAGGAGCCCACTTCCCAAACATTTTTTCTTGATCTTTATACCAAACATTACACGAGAAAAAAGTTGAACAAGTGAAATCGGATTGGTAACAAACTTTTTTTCGACTTTGAAAGTTAAAAAATATGAAATATTCCATAGAATTCGGCTTTCCGGAGCCCCTAGGGTATCGGAACTTTTTTTTTCTTTGGCACATCAACCAGACATGTTTTTCCCATATTTAGGCCGTATTTTTGTATTTGGAAAAGTATATTACAATGGCGTTATCGATCGATTAAACATTTTTATTACATATAATTTCATTTTTCAATTGATTTTAATTACGTATAGATGGTGCGTTTCAAAGGAAAACCGAATTGCGCCAGAAAGCCAAGCTTTCGCTCAGCCTTTTTCGATTTTCCGTGTTGAAAAAGAATATGTCACAATAGCATTTGCGGCTGTTAAACTGTTTTCTCGCATAAAATACGGCCTAATTATGGAAAAAACATGCCTGGTTGATGTGCCAAAGAAAAAAGTTCCGACACCTTAGGGGTTGCGGAATGCCGAATTGTATGGAATTTTTCAGATTGGCTGACTTTCAAAGTCTAATTTTGAAGAGCGATGTCGTGAACAGTAGATAGAAAAGAAATCTTTTATAGGTAAGAAAAAATTATTGGAATAAAATGTTGGGTTTCGCTATTGACCCAATACGATAAGATATTGCAAATAGGAAATAGATAAATTATTATAGTTTAAGGGAATCAAGTGCCAATTCATTAGAAGGTGTTTTTGCCTGTCAGAACGAGCGAGACGATACATTTTTTCGAATTATCTCTTCGTTGTTCCAGTGCACTCTGAATCCAGCGGGCACATATAAAATTTACTAGCGGATCAGCGTGGGAACGGTCCACTAACTCGATAACGTCGGGGCAACATAAATAAAGAAGCGCCGGCCGGAGAACAGATCAATGGGCAATCTGAAAATGGTGCTTTGCAATCAAGCCAAGTTCGAACATACTTAGAAAGCAATCGACTTTGTTCGTCGGAAAAAGTTAATTTGGTCTTGCGAATATTCCGCTCGGTCCTGTATTGCGGGGCTTGCGGGGAGCATCGAAATTTCGACATCGATAAAATACTTGGGCGAAAATACACTCGGTTCGCGGGCGCAACTCCGGGCGAACACAAAATTGCTTTCTAATGCGCCAACTACCTACTGCGAGTTCTCTCGCAGTACAGCGCAAGTACGCGAGCTATCCCGCAAGCTCCTGCATTGTCGTCGCCGGCGTCGTCGTCGCCGACTCGTCGGCAACTAATGCCGCAAGTATGCGAGATTACGGGCGTCGCGCGGGGAGGAAAGGGAACCGCGGCTGATACACGACGCTCATTTCAGCTCTGTCAAGCTCTGCGGCTCCGTGCAACAGACGCTTCTTACCTGTGCGAATGCCTTCGCGGATTAGTTGGGCCGCGCTCGATTAACGATTACCGAGCGAGATTGCGGCCCCGTAATCTGGCTGGAGCGCGCCAGTATAATCGGGCTGCGTGCGCCCCCCGTTATTGCCCAAAAGTTCGTCACACTTCGAGCGCGTATATTCCGCAAGACGCCGATGCGAGCGGCCGACGTGAAATGAGCGGGAATGGGCGAAAAATGCTAATTCCATAATTAACATTTAATCCAATCGACATGATTCGCTCGAGCGGGCCGATGCAAAATTCATTAAAATTTGCCCGATTCGCGAATCGACGAGGCGGCGCAAGTCGCGCTCCATTGTGTCGAGAGCATTTGCATCCCCGCTATCAATATTCAAAGATGTATAAAGAATATTAAAAGAGCAGGCGTCGTTCGCGGCTGGTTTTTTATTTCTTATTTTCGCAGGCGACGGAGGAAAATGCAAATGCGTCGCGGCTGAGTAAATCTGAAAGACATGCGCGGGGACTCCTTTCAAATCGCTCGCTCCCCGCGGCCTCGAGGGGAGAAGAGAAGATGCAGCTGCGGCGCGCGCTCACGTCGAGCAATTTTTCCCCGGCGTTGCCCCTTTCGGCGTCTGACTGCGCGGCGCACTTTCTTTACCGGCGTATATTTTTACTCTTGCGCTTCTTCTGGAAAACCGATGAACGCGCTGAGTGCACGGCACTCCTCTTTAATAAGTACCAAACGCTCCATTCGCTTTTCCGATTACGCTTTCGGTACTGCGTTTCAGATTTATTTCAACGGCGCATTCCTCTAATTAATATATAGCCAAAGCATGTTTTTTTTTTCTTCATTTCAGCCTTATTAAAAAGACCATTGTTTTTATTTCGATTCATTAGATGTGTGTTTATCCCCCGGAAGGCCTTTCGCAAATTTAGAAGTCGGCTGCGTTTCGCAGATTATGGCGTTGCGCAACGCGCGGTTGTTTACTCTGCAGCAACACTGCACGATATTAATCTTGGAAAGCGTTCTTTACTCGCCGCTGGTTGTGTAAGGACGGCAGGGAACATTTTTCATGTACTTTCCGCTCTGTACGCCGTAAATCTGTAAGTTTCTCTTACATTTTCTTTGCGAATAATCTGAGAGGGGCTTTACTAACCAGTTTATACACTCGCCGCTCACCCTGAATTCGTATGCCAATTTCGTTTGTGCCATGTCGCAAGTTTTATACGCAAGTTTTAATCTGATATACCAACCTCGCGCAATGTTATAGGAAATATCTCATAATTTACTTTAAGCAATAGCGAGATGAAATTTTCGCCGATAAAATAAAGAAATTCCACATGCGTTTGAATATAAAATAGTAAAGTTAGAGTTTTTCGGGGGGGAATTGAAGAAAACAATGTATAGGTGGTAAAGCTTATTTTCGCGGTAACATGTAGCTATTACCACATGCAAGATATAAGAGTGGGAGGATAGGAAAAAAGAAAAAGATCGGGGTCTGCATAAAATCAGCCATAACGTTGAAAGTTAGCGGAGCGCGCGGCGTACATCCAATACTTGGCGAAAAGTTGGCGCCTTCGCGACGCCATTCTTTTTTCTGGAACCATTCACCCTCTTCTCGCTTCTCTTCTTTGCTGCACTATTCGCGCGCGTGCTTTATTTGCCATTAGGGTTTTTTCCTATATACGATTTCTCGAGAGCTCCCGCACACACATATACATATATAACCCAAGTGCTCGAGCGATTCGTTCACTTCGCTTCATCTCTCTCCTTTTTGTTCATCTCCCTATAAGTTTCCTCAGAGCGAAAGGGAGATGCAGGGCTACAGAGAGTGAGAGGTAGGAAGGGAGGGCGGGAGAACGAGAGAGAGAGAGAGAGAGAGAGGGAGAGAGAACCGGCGAAGTGTGTAACGACTCTTTCCAGATTTTCGCGTCGGCGTGGGGAGACTGGGCCGAGCGAGAAGTTTCTGCCGTGGTGGAGAAGCTATGCCGATCGAACGAATGAAAGGATACGACGCGTAGACAGATATTCGCCTCAACCCCACAATGCGCCGCAACACCAACAAAATAAATAACTTTCAAGCCTTTACCTTTTTACTTTATTTTTTAGTTTTTTCAATATCTATGCAACTGAGAATTTCGTTTCTGAAATTGATTTAACAGTATAATACGAATTGCTTCATTATTTCTCTTATTCTAAAATTCGTTTTGGATCCATAAAATATTTCTTGATATTTTTATTCTAACATTCCTTTCGCCTCTCTGAAAATTCGACCTTTTCGCCGCCATATAACAATTAACCCATTAACGCGCAAAACGTCAAAAAATTTCTGTAAACTTTAAGCTTGCAGATAGTAAAGAAAACGACTTTCGATTTTTCTGAAACTTCATATCCTGATGTATTTTTATCCGCTCTTTCCGATCCCGCCGTCAAATGTAAAGGTTTTTTTGGCAAGAAAGTCCAATATGGCGGACTTTTTTCAAAAAAACACGATATAAAAAAATTTTATTCTTTTTCAAATTTAAATTTCACAACCAAAAAGATATTGTATAATGCTGGATAGCTTGCACACGGTGCACAAACTATTT